>JAFVLL020021885.1:0-37215 GCA_021397915.2 Tor tambroides
CAGGCCAGTGATTTGTTTACTTTCCTGCGGGAAGCGTTTGGGGAACGGCGTAGCGGGACTCAGTTGTTGCAGATGTTTTACAACCGCAAACAATTAGAGGGTGAAGACCTTCGAAATTACTCTCATGCTCTCTCTCGCCTATTAAGCTCTGTCACAAAACAGTCTCCAGGTGGTCTGGCTAATGAGCAGGGGATTTTACGTGATCAGTTTGTGGAGGGTGTGCGAGACGCTGCATTAAGGCGAGAGCTGCGTAAAACAATCAGAGAAAAGCCCCACTTGACCCTGCTTGAGATTCGTAATGAAGCCATTCTTTGGTCAGTGGAAGAGAGCAGGCCGACTAGAGTTGCAAATAGTCGACCCGTCCATTCAGAAGTACTTAGTGAAACTAAGGATAATGCTGCCGGGTCTGAAACTCAAACATCCACTGTGTTAAATGATATTTTACAAGTGATTACCCGGCAGGACAAGCGAATAAGTGAGCAAGAACAAACTATTTCAGAGCTCACCAAGGCGGTCAAGGAGTTGACTACACAACGGTCAGTGTCAGTTCCGCAGAATTTTGTGCCCTTGTCAAAGTCTCCTCCCAGGTTCACAGAGGAGGGAGAACCTATCTGTTTCAGATGCAATGAGGTTGGGCATATCGCTAGGCGCTGCACTATGAGAAGGGATGGGAGACCCAAGAGTGCTGCCAGGACTGATGAAAGGCAAGAGAACCAAGGTCCTTCCATGGCGCAGGCAACACAAGGGGTAGTGTCTGGTTCACCACCTGAGGGAACTAGTCAAGACAGGTTTCTTGAACAGGCAGTTGGAACGTGCCCAATGGTGGACTTGAAAATCAGGGGTGTGCTAGTGTCATGTCTGCTCGACACTGGTAGTCAGGTCAGTACTATCACAGAGGGGTTCTTCCGAGAGCATCTATTTGGGAATGAGAGTGATGTGTTGTCTACTTCAGGTTGGCTGAAAATCACAGCAGCCAACGGTTTAGACATTCCCTATTTGGGTTACATGGAGCTGGACGTGGAGGTTATGGGGATGACTTTGCCTGAGTGTGGCTTCTTGATTGTTAAAGAAACTCCTAGTCCATCGTCTATGGCTGTGCTCATCGGAATGAACATTATCAGTAAGTGCCGACAGATCGTTCACGCTGAATTTGACACCACACTAGGTGGGAGGCTTGACTCCAACTGGAGGGTAGCCTTCCAGCAGGCCCAATCGGTTGAGTTAGTGGAGCGAGTTTCATTTGCTCGTGTCGCAGGTAAGACTCCTGCCCATGTGCCTGCTTGGTCGGCAGCTACTGTCCTTATCAAGGGAATGGAATCTGGAAAAAAAAAGGATGGTTCTGTGTGGTTGGTAGAACCAGTAAATGCTCCCTTACCAGGAGGTTTGGTTGTAGTACCTACCTTGGTCACGTCAGAGTTACCTGTGTGTCCAGTGAGAGTACTTAACCTGTCTCAGGAAGACCTTTGGCTTCAGCCCAGAGCCCGTTTGGGTATGTTGTCCCTGATAGATGGTAGCAATGCGGGTTCATCCTGCGAAGTGAAGTTTCAGCGAATCTCCGCAGACACAGAACGAGTTCTGAACTCCCCGTCCAATCAGTCTTGGATCACGTTGACATGGGAGGCACGCCTGAACAGCAGGTTCAGTTAAAAGCAGTGCTTGAGAAATATATAGGTGTATTTGCTTTGGACGATGATGATCTGGGTTATACAGATAAGGTTCAACACGAGATACACTTGACTGATGATGTACCGGTGAATCAGCCTTACCGACGCGTTCCACCCAATCAGTACCAAGAGGTCAGAGAGCATATCACAAAGTTGCTGAAGAAGGGTGTCATTCAAGAGAGTGTGAGTGCTTATGCCTCGCCGGTGGTATTGGTGCGCAAAACAGATGGGTCACTACGTTTGTGCGTAGATTATAGAAAGCTCAACGCTAAGACGAGGCGTGATGCATTTCCGCTACCTAGAATTGACGAGAGCAATTTTTCTCAACTGTGGACTTGGCCTCTGGTTATCATCAGATTGCAGTGAGTGACAGGGATAGAGCCAAGACGGCGTTCACGACACCCTTTGGTTTATTTGAGTACCAGAGGATGCCGTTTGGGGTCTGCAATGGACCGTCGACCTTTCAGCAGCTTATGCAGGCTGTCATGAGCGATCTGATCTTTCAGGTGTTGATAGTGTACTTGGATGACATTTTGTTGTTTTCACAAACATTTGAAGAACATCTGGAAAGATTAGAGATGGTGCTGAAGCGGTTGGCAGAGACCGGTTTAAAGGTGAAGCTGGGGAAATGTCGTTTCCTCCAAAACTCTGTGCGTTTCCTTGGTCATCAGGTGTCAGTGCAGGGGATTTCTCCTGACCCTGGCAAGGTTGCTGCAGTTAGTAATTGGAAGATCCCGGAAACTGTCAAGGAATTGAGGTCATTTCTAGGGTTTTGCAGCTATTATAGGAAGTTTATCGGGGGATTTTCAAAGATAGCTGGACCCTTACATGATCTGGTGAATGTGTGTCTGAGAGAAGGCAGGTGTGCACGTCACTTTAGTACTCTGTGGTCTGATGAATGTGATCGTGCATTCAATCAGTTAAAGGAGACACTGACAACAGCCCCTGTACTTGGTTTTGCCGATTTCAGTTGTCCTTTCATCCTCGAAACTGACGCAAGCCAGAATGGTTTAGGCGCCATCCTGTATCAAAAACAAGGTGATGAAAAGAGGGTTATTGCGTACACCAGCAGAAGGTTGCGTAACGCAGAGAAAAAATTATTGCAATTACAGTAGCATGAAGCTTGAGCTACTGGCCCTTAAGTGGGCAGTAGTCGAGAAGTGTCATGGCTACTTACTTGGGTCCTGGTTTGAGGTGATCACGGATAATAATCCGCTCTGCCACTTGCAAACCGCCACGCTAGGAGCGATCGAGCAGAGGTGGGTAGCACAGCTTTCTGTCTTTAACTTCAAGGTGAAATACAGACCGGGCAAGAGTAACGCTGCAGCTGATGCTCTGTCTAGGCAGGAGTTTGCAGGGGAGCCTGAATCTGATCCTGACACTGACTGGAATGAGTGTGTAGCGATTTGCAGTGCGATTAGTCGGGGTACAGCCTTGGGACCTGCACTCGCATTGAAGGGTGTTGAGTGCGCCAGGTTGAGGCAGATCCGTGCGTTTGAGGCTGGAGAAAAAGCTGTCACTAGTCTCCAAGGCAACACTCATACACTTCCTGGCTACACTAGGGAACAACTTGTTGAGTTTCAGAAAAGCGACCCTGTTCTGAGAGAATTTAGAAGGTTCTGGGACAAGAAAAAGAGACCAGTGCACCCAGAAAGAAAGTCTCTGTCCAAGTCAGTGAAGTGTCTTCTGAAGCAGTGGAGTTTTATTAGAGAACGTAATGGGTTGCTGTATCGAGTAGTAGATCATTCTGCTGTGGAGAGCTGTTGGCAACTGCTGCAGAGTGTGCACGATGATATGGGGCACCAGGGCATTGAGCGGACTGTGAGGTTGTTGAAGCAGAGATGTTTTTGGTCTGGTATGCACAAAGATATGGAGGAATGGGTAAGTGTCAACGGTGCATCCTCACAAAGATGCCGCTGCCCAAAGTCCGTGCCCCTGTGAGAGTATTTTTGGCTTCCAGGCCCCTTGAAATGATTGCGGTGGATTTTACTGTCCTAGAGCTTGCTTCTGATGGGTGTGAAAATGTTCTGGTTGTTACAGATGTTTTCACAAAGTTTACACAGGCATTTCCCACCAAAGATCAAAAGGCCGATACCACAGCAAAGATCTTGTTGAAGGAGTGGTTTATGAAGTACGGCGTCCCGGAGAGGTTGCACTCCGATCAAGGTCGAAACTTCGAGAGTGAAGTCATAGCCGAGCTGTGCAGACTTTATGGGGTGAAAAAGACCCGTACAACCCCTTACAGGCCGCAAGGAAATGCCCAATGTGAACGATACAACCGAACGCTTCACAACCTGTTACGTACACTACCCCCAGAACGAAAACGGCGTTGGCCTGAGTACTTGCCAGAGTTAGTCCACGCGTATAATGTGACCCCGCATTCTACTACTGGTTTTTCCCCTTATTATCTTCTTTTTGGGGTACAGCCGCATCTGCCCATTGATGCATTGCTGGGTGGTGAGGAAGTCTCGAGGAGAAACAAGACTGGTTATCTGTTCATCAAGAGAGGCTGAGGTACGCCCATGAGAAAGCTAGGGAGTACTCAGAGGAAAAAGCTCTAGAGAGAGTGACTCGGTTGAATGAGAAGGCATTTTGTCCCCAGGTCTGTGCGGGCGAGTTGGTGTATTTGCGTCAGCGGTTTCCAGGCAGGAACAAGATTCAAGATGCCTGGAGCCCGATCGTGTACAGAGTAGTGGAAATAATAGGCACGACTTACACTGTGGAACCTTTAGAGGGAGGGCCCTCAAAAAGGGTTCACCTAGGAGGAAGGACAAATCTCAGCCCGATACACAGCATGTCACCATGGACAGGAATGACACTTCTGAGCCAGATTTTGTGGTAGTAGAGGAGGTGGTGCAACCCTCTGTAAGAGGGGCCACAGATACTTTCACATCAGGGATAATTATACACTGAAAATATAGAGCTGTGAGATTTAAATTGCATCCCCAGCTCTGTGTATACTTCTCGGTTTTGTTTTGTTTCTTTTATTAAAAAAAAAAAGAAAGAAATCTCTTTTAATTTTTCCTCCCTTTCCGGTCTATTTTGTGAAAGCTGTGAGCCGGAACTGTTCTTGTACATTCTTGGAAAACTTTTCAGAACAAATCATTCTTTTGAAAATATTAAATGAATAAACTACAAAGTAAGTGAACCCACTAAATGTGTCCCTGCGGTAAATCAAAATCCCTGGTCACATATATATAAAATAAGGTGTAAAATGGTAATGCGCACTTACTCGTTAAGATTCTCAACCGCGAAAAAACTGCTTGTGTGCCACCCTTGTATGATGTGCACGTGAAGGCACTTTCCTAAAGAAAAGTACAAATAGTTGTAAACATTGATTGTCTGAGGTAATACCAGTACATGCATAAGTGATAGGCAATTAATGGATATATAGGCCTATAGAAACGCGCTTTATGTCTGTTGATGGGGCATCGACAATGTGAATGTTTTGAAAGTGCTTTACCTATGGATGTCGATTCGACATCCATATGTAAAGCACTTTCAAAACATTTGCACCTAAGCAGATATTTACAAACACATTTAGGTTCCGCTGAAGAGGCAGTCAACACAAATCAAAAGTTAACCAAAACTAGACCTTTGGGATAGTCTAAACATTCATTTTATCGTTTGTTACATTATAGAACGTTCACATGGTTAAAACATTTAATTAAGTCAGTTCGATATAATGAAGACAAAAGGCAATACATTTCAGTCATAATATAGGCTAACTAACTGATTACAGTCTGAAACAGCTTTATTATCATGCGCTAACTAATAATAAGGAATATGCAACTGTAAGTTAGAATAAATGACTTAGAAATTGTATCCTCCTCAGCATCGAAGCGCTCCTCAAAATGCAGGAGTTCATCATCAAGGTCTTCCTCTTCTTCGGAGGAAAAAGTGCATTCTTCTTCGCTGTCTGTGGTCATCTGGAGAGCTTCCTCGTGTGCCATCGTGATTAAAAAGTCAATAAAGCTGAAATTTGCTGCCAGTTTTATAGTACTGATAAGGGGCGTTAACCATGTGTGGCTCCCATCAGATCATTACCATATGAATAGAGTGCTCTTCGGGTGTAGGCAGATCAGCGTTAAAACATTAGAACAGAAAGGATAGATAGATAGATAGATAGATAGATAGATAGATAGATAGATAGATCTTTTAAGGATATTTTTTTTAACATGACTTATTTTTGATTTTAATGTGTATATCTCCCGGGATACCTCACACCTTTGAATTGATTGAAATTGATTGGAAATGGAATGCTTGTTTGGGAATGCTTATTTGGCAATGCATGCTACAACATCTTAGCTACACTTTGAAACATTTTTATTCTCCCATAACTTACAGTAAACATTTGTTGTAAGATTCTAAGGCTTATAAATTATCAACATAAAACATTTACTGATATACACAATCTACTTCATGCCTTCAGCCCTCTGATTGAAACTTCATGCTTTTTGTCTTTTTTAAATCAAGTATTTTTGCTGTGAAATATTTCATAATTTTTATCATGTAAATGTAATAACTTTTATATTGTTAGTAATAATTCAAGATGAACATATATTGGGGCTGAAGCAGCATGTTTTTTTTTTGTTTGTTTTTTTTTGATTATCCATTTATAATGAAACAGCTTTACATTAAACCGTTCAATGTAAGCACACACATCAAAACATCGAACCCCCCTCAAACCCAAACCAACCCCCCATTCTGCCCCCACTGTCCTCTTTTTTGAAAACTAAAATATGTTCGACCTAATATACTAATAAACATTTTGAGATCATGCACTCCAGACAAATATCTTTTCAGGAAAAGTGGGTCATCTCTGATTTATCAAAAATTATCCTGTATCTGTATAAAAAATTCTAAAGACATTCATTCATTCATCATCTATCTATCACACAAATATGTAGCCTAGGCTTTGAGTAAAATTAATTAAGTTCCCCCAATTGTTGTATAAAATTCAAAACAAGAAAACACATAAGGTACCTGAATAAGTTCTGATTAAGTATTTTTACTTGATATGTGTAAACACTGCACTCATGGAAGCCAACAATATGTTACTCTCATAAGTTGTGTCTATGTAACTAACTATGAGCAGTCACATTTTTCCAGTTGGTTGACAGTAACCATTTTCGAAATCAAGTAGCTTTTGCAGAAGCAAGCTATTTTACAAGTACTAGTTATTATATATGCAATTCATCTACTTTTTTGTTGCTTGGCTGTAGCTAAACTACTTTATAATACTACTTTGTGAGTACTTTTTAATTTGAAAAAAAAAAATAAAAATACAGTTTCCAAGTCAAGTCACATTTATTTTATAGCTCTTTATACAATACAGTCAGTTCTCCTCTAGCCAAGTGAACTGTTAACTGTTCATGAGGTAAATGGAAACAAACTTTTCTTGTGCCTGGCTTTTCTGGTGCTCAGTATTCTGTAATAGCAACCAGGTGACAACAGTTAAAAAAAAGTGACCTGGATGTGAGGGGTCCAAAATTATTTTCCAAGCCCTTTTACTTACTCTGGATGAGTAATTGTGTGATTGTTGCTGACTTATTTAAGTCTTCCCATAGCATGTGTGACCAGCAGATGTCCTAAGTGTACTGTGTTTGATTGTGTTCAAATAGTGAATTATTTTGAAAATCAATTGGTCATTTGAAATTTTTAATTTCTCATATTATCCTACAAGTTTCTTGTTCAGCTAACAGCAAAATTGGTTGGATTCTCATCTCAAAAGCAGTCAATTTGCTCAAACCCCAGCAGGACTGTCCCTAAGTAAAACATTTGAAATCTGCCATCTTTGCTCAAGGCCAATCACCTGAACTTAAACGGAGTGTCTATTTACACTAAGTGCAAATAGCCTGCTTTGTTGGTAGAGGCTATTTACTGTAACTCCGCCCACCAACATGTGAAATCTCATATCGCATCGGAAAGGCATTTATTTTTAATAAAAATGACAGAAATAATCAAAAAACTGAAAATAAAGTATGGGGTAGTGCTAAGGTAGGTGTAGGGAGGGCTTTATTGTCCCAATAAGGTGCCACCCTTTTAATAATTTGAATTAAAATGATAATTTACACTAAATACATTATTATTGCGTACTGTTTTATAATGTACTACAATATTGAGGTGTAGATAATTGCCACTATTTGCACTAAGTAGTATAAATAGCAGAAAATCTTGCTATTTTAACATAGTGTAAACAGAATCTATTTGCACAGTGTAATTAGCATATCGTTAAAAAATACTGCTGTTTTCACTTAGTGCAAGTGCCGCTGCCGAACTTAATTGTCGTGTGACTATTGACTCTAGAGCCTCAGGTTAATGATGTAAAAGTAAATGTTGACAAAATTTTCATTTTTGGGTGAACTGTACAATTGTTCTTAGGGCCCAAACCTTTTAGAAAAAGTAAAGGATCATTCCACGAAATCGGTGCCTTTTCAACTTGGAAAAATTGAAAAATAAAATAAGTTTAATCAACATTTTTTAAATATCCATGAAATGAAGACACCTTAAAATGGCAAGAATTGTATTGTGCCATCTCAGGCTATGTAATGTATTATTTTATGACTATTTTTCTAGCTCATGTTTTGGTATTTTTGTCAACCCTGTTACCGTCACAAGCGTTACTAGAGCGTTACTATAGTTTAATTAGAACTATGCGATAGTTTTCATATATATGAGCAGCCCCTTTAGTCCCTCTTATGGGATTGTTTCAAATTTTGGATTTTTTTAATCGTTTTATATTTGTCATTCAGATGACCAAGAACGTCCTAATTTTGGAGGGTGACCACATTTCAATTAAGAAAAATATATTTTTACAAGAGAGATGTTAAAAAAGGGCTTTGTCCAAAATAAAATATAAAGTTACAGCCTTCCATGTTTTTCCATTGTATCAAATATCATTCTTACAACTTTTATGAAATTGATGACAGAAGCAGGATTGACAGAGTAACAGGGATGACAAGACACACTTCAGTACACTGCACATATTTGACCCTGGACCACAAAACCAGTCTTAAGTGTCAATTTTTCAAAATTGAGATTTCTACATCATATGAAAGCTGAATAAATAAGCTTTCCATTGATGTATGGATTGTTAGGATAGGACAATATTTGGCCGAGATACAACTATTGGAAAATCTGGAATCCGAGGGTGCAAAAAAATCAAAATATTGAGAAAATCGCCTTTAAAGTTGTCCAAATGAAGTTCATAGCAATGCGTATTACTAATAAAAAACGAAGTTTTGATATATTTACAGAAGGAAATTTACAAAATATCTTCATGGAATATGATCTTTACTTAATATACTAACGATTTTTGGCATAAAAGAAAAATCTATAATTTTGACCCATACAGTGTATTTTTGGCTATTGCTACAAATATACCCCAGCGACTTAAGACTGGTTTTGTGGTCCAGGGTCACATATTTGTTTCAATTGCTGTAAAGTTTTACCATTTTAAATTGAATTATTGTTTTGCACTTAATTGGCATAGTTGTATGACAGTAGTAAGCAATCAATTTTTCAGTTAAAGTCAGTTTATTGTTGATTTAGCACATTACATTTCTAAGAGATCTAATGTCTTAAGGGTATTGTAATTAGACAATGCATCCATCTATTTGTCTGTGTCCCCTCACAGAATTTAAAATATACTGATCTGGTTCAATTATTAGGCAAGGAAGATGATCAGATCTTGGTCTTTCTGTGATCATCTGAAACCAGACCAAGATCTATATGCTGAAATTTGGTTTCACTTTCTTGAACATTGCAAGACTGGGGTGAGAGTCATACAATGGATGCATTATTGACAGTGAGTTATGGAAAAAATATTAGTCTTATTGAGACTGACCATCCTATCCTGGTCATTAACAACAACAATAGTAATACTAACAATACTAACTAAAAATGTAACTGATGTTCATATGCCACTGAATGATAGGCATTAGCTCAATAATATACCTAGGGTGACCTTTAAAATGTTTAAATTTTACACAGACAATCTTTAAAAACAGGGTGACACCTAATCTATGTCATCCCTGTTACCCACATGTCAAAATCTGTTACTCTAAAATTAACAGGTTGACAGTAATAGGCTTGACGATTTGAAACAAATTTGCTAATTGTTAGCTAATAGTCAAGTTCACAAAAGCACGTTGTACACTTTGAAAGGGTGTTACTTGTAGATATTGATTATATTAAATGTAATATATAATTGTTTAAATTTACATTTTTAAAATGGTAACAGTATTGACATTGCATGATGGTCCCCCCTCAGTCAAGCCTCATAAATCATCAAAAATAGAACATCATAGAGGGGTGAGAGAAACATGCTTGGGTTTTAAGTGTTGGAATCCTGGTTGAAAGATGATGTAAACTCTTAGAAGTGATGACACTTGAATGTACATTATTTTACAAGGGTTTTTTGATGAGGGTAACAATATTTAATTGACTTTTTTTGATGTAACATTCATGAAAGAATACATAGTATTGTTATGTTTTTAAATCGCAAATTTATTTGTTATATTTATTTTATGTTTGATTATTTCTTAGGGACGCAAAAGGCACCGATTTCGTGGAATGACCCTAAAACTATTTGCACAGCATGCATTGAAGTGACCTTTGACCAAATGAATATATGTGATGTTATCATTTTCTCTATATAACATCACTCTCATTAGAAAGGAGAAGGCCCATGTGGTGAAGGTGCAATCTGATGATGATCCTGAGCACTTTGTTAAACAATCATTATTCATTATCAATCATTAAATATTTGGTTTGGAATGTCAAGCTTTATTTTCCCCTTTAATAATGTAAATGACAGGTTTTGTGGTTGTGACTAATTTAGTGATGTTCTTCCAGTAAAAGAGACATAAATAGTGTAAGCTGGTTTTCTGATCTCCCTGCCTAATTTCACAATCACAATCTTAAATATGATGCCAGATCATTGTTTTTTAACGGGTGGATGTGACAGCATAACAGGGTTGAAGAGAAGTAGAGACAAAGACTGTAAATACATGAAGCGTTCAGTTCTTTATTTAAATACAATGTAGTTGAAGACACCAAATGCCACATTCACACAGCAGCAGAATATGGTTGTCGGTCCTGTATTTGAGTCATTAATACAGTTGCGTTTATACACAATTCCCGTTATTTACTGGATTAACAACTGCATTCTGTAACCAAACTCACACCCATAAACTTTCAGGACTCACAACTGTATTTTCGCGAAGCCCTGCTGAAGGGAACTGTACTGAACAACTAGTTTTCTGTCACATCCAACACTATCTCATGACCAATTCATATGTATTTTATGAGGTGGCTAAGTCGTACAAATTTGTATGACCTCACTTGTACGATTTTGTACGATTTGTCTAGACCCCAGTGACGGGTAGGTTTAGGGCCAGAGTTAGTGGTAGGTCATTTGTACGAATTCATACGAGTTGGGGAACTCATAAAATACGCATGATTTACAGTAGCAAAAATCGTACGAATTTGTACGAATTAGCCAGCTCATAAAGTTGCGTTAGTAATAGTTGCGTTAACACACCTTTTATTATTTCAGTCCAGGTTCAGTCACATTCCCTAACATGTTGGAACAGAAAACTCAGAATGATGGGAGAGACAAAATCAGGTGTTTCCAGTTTCAACTGACAGCTCAAGGGTTCTTATTGACAGCTTGCTGAGGGAAATATTGTTTTACAATCACAAAATATTATCTCTGTTATCAACTTTAGGTGCATGTTTAGAGTTCTAGTTTTGCAGTGTAAGTAATGCAGCCATCATAACCACAGATGCTGTTCATCATCAGCTATTATAGAAATTTTCCTGAGTATCTATTTACATTCCTTCCATCCGTCCTTCCTTCTGTCCCTCCCTCTCTTGCTCATTCTCACAAGGCTTCATATTTCTTTGTTTCTTGCCTTCTCTGTCCTGGTTATTCATTTTGTGTTATGTCTTTAGTTTAGTGCCAGTGTTTGTACACATGGCATGTGATGGCTACTACACCGTCGTCATCATCCCTCTCCAGAACAGCCTCTACAGCCCTGACGCACTGCACTGCTTCTACTGGGTAAGAGAGTGTCTACTGTGTGTAATTTTGAAGGAAAAATGTTCCTCACATGGGATGGGACAATTTGGAAACAGGACAGTTTTGTCTATAGTGATGAAACTTAAAAAGTAACACTTGTGATGACTTGCCTGAAATTTGAAAAAAAAAAAAAAAAAAGAATCTTGAAGTTTGGTTTAATATGTAACTGAGCATACTTGCAGGCTTGAAGGTTAGATGGCTTAGGCAGAATGAGGAGAAAATCTTGTAGGCCTTTTGTAGTTTAAATGCTTGACAAGGTATTCTCAGTTGTTGCTATAGGCAAGTGCTAGATAGTTGCTGAGGTGTTCTGGCTGCTAGGGCATTGCTAAAGTAATAAGTGAGTCTCAAATCACGTACTTATACGCTATTCCATGCCGTTTTGCAGTATAAATAGTGCAAGTAGTGTGTTCACATTGGAAAGTGCACTTTAAATAGCCTGGTGATGCACTGAAAAAACAAAGTGTGGAATTTTGGACTCTACATGCACCCAATTGCCACAGCCATTAATTACATACATCAGACTCCATTATTATTTTCACCAAAAAAAAAAAAAGGTTTTAAACCAGTTATTTTTATCTTTGTTAGATGAAATTTACGCTCCTGCTTACACAGTATGAAAAAATTAAAGTCATTGCCTACCATCAACTGTTTGGTTACCAACATTCTTCAAAATATCTTTTGTGTTCACCAGAAGAAAGAAACTTGAAACAACCTGATGGTGAGTAAATGATGACAGAATTTTCATTTTTGGGTCAACTATCCCTTTAACAGCCAAACTAAAAGGGATAGTTCACCCAAAAAGGAAAAATTTGTCATTAATTACTCTCCCTCATGTCGTTCAAAACCCGTAAAAACTTTTGGAACACAAATTTTTGATGAAATCCAAGACCTTTCTGACCCTGCATAGACAGCAACGGAACTGACACGTTCAAGGCCCAGTAAGGTAGTAAGGACATGTGATGTCAGTGGTTCAACCATAATGTCATGAAGCAGATTTAATCAAAAATATCTTAATTTGTGTTCTGAAGATGAATGAAGGTGTTTGGAGCGATGTGAGGGTGAGTAATTAATGACAGAGTTTTCATTTTTGGGTGAACTAACCCTTTTGATCTTGAAGTCCTTAGTACGCTTGTAGAGCAGGATTAAGTAAACTTGGTGTACTGTACATTTAGATGAGGCTTACGCAGACATTCAAAGTGAGGATATGGGGAATGGAGGTACAGTTCGTTCAATATTTTGTACTGTTATTTACATATGTCTTAATTTTTCAGCTGGCGAAACATTGGCTTTTCTATTTGTACTTTATTTTATTTATTTATTTTAAATTTTTGTCCTAAGAAATTTGTAAATTGCCTGTACCTTACAGGGCAGGTGGTCCTGCGCTATGCGGTCTTGTATGCAGCGTGTGAACGGGAGTCTGGGTAATCTGATGAGTGACTCCTGTGTCTGGAACAATCTGACCCCAGAGGAGAGTGGAGGTTCAGATTGGGACCTCCGCTGGAGCAATGCCACATTGGTCAAGGTGATGATGAGTAATATTAATAGCAGTATTCTTGTTGTTTTTGTTTCTGTTGTGCAGTCCTATCAACATAACAAGCACTGTGTGGATTTCATATACAGGAAGTGAATCGGCAGAATCAACAGATTTCCATGTTGGAGTTTGAGAAGGCACAACTTCATCAGCAGCTGGTGTCTTACAGCACACCTGACTGATGACATACATCTGCACATTTTCAACTTTAATAACAAAAGGGTTTTATTCAAATCATGCCACGGATTGTAAAGAGTTAAAACTGCTTTGAAAAGACTGAATGTTAAAATTAATTTAAGCTCTGGTATACACCCAGTCCACCCTGTCATCCATTATTTAACAGAAAGAGAATTATAGATATAATGTTTAATAGTTGCTGGGTTTTTTCTTAAAATATTTGTTGATGCTGTACATAAAAATCTGACTTTTTAGTAGTGATTCAAATACTTACGTTTACACAAAAACAGATTTTGAAGTATAATTCAAGTATAATTCAAAACATGACCACATATTTTGAAACAATGAAGACTCTCTTATTACTAATATATTCTGGCTAAAATTAGTATTGCAAAATCACTTGTATTAGTTTTGATACAGTGATGATCTTGTAAAGTGTTTCTTAAACATATAAAGAGGGAGTAAATGTTTATATTGCTTGTAATTATATTATTATGTATTTGGAAAATATAAATATATTTAAAAAATTCAACCAGCTGCACTGAAAATACTGAAAATGTCACAATCAGATTTAGTCTCAGTTTCATTTTTATAGACTATTAGTTTGTATTCCTTGTTTTCGTGTGTTTCCTTCCTGTTTGTGTCCCGATCACTAGGTTTTTACTGTTTTCAGATGTTACTGATTATGTTGTGCACCTGATTTTTTTGTTGAGTTCCTCATTATCTTGTGTATATACGCCCTTAGTTTTCTCTTTGTTTGGCATAGTCTTTACATATGTGAAGTTGTTATATGAATATGAATACATGGCAGCCATTGGTATTTGTGCTGGGGCATCCTCTGGATGAAAAGGCTCTGGAACTTGGGGAATGAGTCAGGGGGATCCCACCAGCTGCAGGGATCTGGTCCTCTGGGTGGATCAGATTTTGCAGATATTCCAAACTGGGTGAAAATTTAACATAACAGCTTCACATATGTAAAGACATCACCAAACAAAGAGAAAAGTAATGGCATACAATGGATAATTAGGAACTCAACAAGAAATAGGTGCACAACATAATCAATAACTATGGAAACAAACTAATGTTTCCCTCCTGTTTCTTGTGTTCTGATCACATGAAAATAAGGAATACAAACTAACAGTCCATGAAAACGAAAACGAAACTAACTCTGATTATTTCAGTGCAGTTGGTTTAATTTACAAATTTATTTATTTATTTTTTTTTTTTACAAGATCATGACTGTATTAAATCTAAACTAAGTGATTTTGCAATAGCCAGAGCCCATGCCCTCCATGGACCCTCCACTGATGGAAAAGGTTGTTCCAGAGCTAGAGCCTATATCCCTATTTATTTTGAGCTGTGTCCGTCCTGGAGGCAGTATTAGTCAAGTTAGACTTCCTAGAGTGGAGTCCAACTCATGCTCCCACCCCAGAGGTGTGTTTGTCTTTGCCGGTCCTGTCAGGATTATTTTACTTGCTAGTCGATAACTGTTCCCAAGCTCTCCTCCTCCACTGGTTTCCTCCAGAAGCCATACTCCATGACCACAGTCTTCTGGCTTGGAGCTTGTAATCAAACCACGGTCAAAGGACCCAGAGCCTTGTGACCATTTGGTTCGGCTAGCTTTCATAATCTTTTAGTTTGTATTGCTTGTTTTTTTTTGTATTGCTTGTGTTTCCTATCACTTTCATCACTAGTTCTCATAGTTACTGATTGTTGTACACCTGTTTCTTGTTGAGTTCCTCATTATCCTGTGTGTATATATGCCCTTAGTGTCCTCACTTCTTTGTTTGATATTGTCTTACCCATGTGTTAAGCAGCTGTTTCTTCCTCATTTTTGTTGTTTTTTGGTAATAAAGTGTTAAGAGCTATATCCGCATCCATATCTTTTCCATCTGCCTCACCCTAACAGAAATCAAAAAATTATACAAAAAAAACAAAAACAAAAAAACACACACACATACAACAACCCCCCCCCCCACACCTCTTAAATTCAAACGCTACAGAAATTAATGATGTGTTGATATATGCACCTAACAAACGTAACATTTAAATACAGGCTTTAAGAGTTAAAATGCACTTTATTAATGTAATGCGTCATTTCAAATGTAATGCTGTTTCAGTGGTAATGTATATTGTTTGTATGAAATTCTAAAACCTCAAGCCCATTCTAAACCCATTTTTAAATTAACGAAAACTCTTTTCACAGTTTTCACCAGCTGTGCATACTAACATAAATAACTTACAGCAAGCAACAAAATCTGTCAATTTAAATAGATGTAGCTATAAATAAACATTATATAGGTACAAAAATGACATTTATCTGTTTTAGATTAGTTTTTTTCTGTATTAGTGGCACTTTTTAAATTTGTGCTTTTGAAATTATTATTATTAAATAATTTAAAGAAAAAAATAACATTTTTCATATTATTATTAATTTTTTTTATTATTATTATTATCATTATTATTACTACTACTACTACTACTACTACTAAATCAACCCAACTTTTCATTCAAAACCGAAATGGAATTGCGTCAATCTGGAACACAGTCCGTCCAGCAGAGAGCAGCAGAATATCATGTATTAACGTACTGTACCAGCGGTGTTGAACTTACAAGATGTTGTTAGGCAGATGAACGAAATTCACCTTTGCATGATAGCAGCTTGAAAATCAGCTCGTAATGCATTGCAGTATCCAAAGTATCCTAAAATGGACAACTGTAACTTTTTCAGGGATCCTGCATACACACATAGATGTACATATTCATTTTCATAGAGTTTTTAATGTTTTTTTTAATGGAGTTTTCCCTCAAAATATGTGTTAATTTTTCTGGATATGTAGAGACATCTCTGCCTGTGCCGTCCTCTCTCCATATAGCCAGACAGTGATCACTCAGTCTCTGTTTGGTTAGTGTCTTTCTCACTTTATGGTCTTTCACACAGCTCAGGTTTTCTGGTTTGTAATCTCTTTTCAGTTGTAGAGTTCCATCTTCTTTTGTTGTTTAGTGGAATCTTTCCAAAGGCAATACAATTTGGTTTTTGTATTATTATAATTTTGTTAAATTGTTGAATTGAATTTGTTGAATTTCAGCACCAGCTGAAAGGGCACACAGCAGGGCTTGAGCTTGGGTCACATTTTAGGTGCTTAAAGAACTTCAGAGCTCTTATTTTACTGATCACTGAAGGGTATTGTAAAGTGTATCTCTGTTTGATGCTGTTCTATTTACTTTTAGGATGCTCTTGCAAAATTGGGAATGCAGAGTTTTGATTTCCGCTTTTTCTCACTTAAAAAAGTCTTGAGTTTTTAGTGGTCCCCATACCTTCCAGCCATATAATGTAATTGGTTCAATAATTGCTTTCAAGATTTGCAGGTTTGAAATTGAATTTCATATTGAATTGTGTTGTGTTTTTAGAAGACTCTCATTGCTTTTGCTTTCAGTTCATTCACAGCCATATTGAAGTTTTCTGACCTAGATAGGTGTACTTGTGGGTGTGTTGTAGCAGGGCTTGGTTTCCTATTCTGAAGGTGTATTTATTTTCACTTCACACCTGTATCTATTTTCTAAAATGATTATTTTTGTTTTTGCTATAGGTTAATTTCAAGATACCATGTTTGACTGCATCTGATGTTAAGGAGCTGTTGTAGTCCCTACTTTGTTTTTGACAGAATGACTAGATCATGTGTGAAGAGGAGACATTTAATTTCTGTTTCAGTCAAGGCTGGGCAGTCAATAAAATCATTTATATAAATGTAAAATAGATTGTGGCTCAGTGAGCAACATTGTGGGCAACATGTCTGGGGGGTGGGGGGGGGGGCAGAGACCCTGGACATCTTTCTTCTGATGTTTTTCAGAGTCAGTCAAAAAGTTGTTTTTATAGCTGTGACCTTAAGCATAAGATGCACCAAATAATTCACCAATTAACAAATCAGTTAGTATATGAATCAATTATATTATGTGTTATTTGACATATAATATGAACCCAAAAATAAAAAGATGAATAATATATTTTTAAATGTATAAAACATCTGGGGCTGTGGTGAATGAACACAGAAACAAAATGAAGCTTGTTAATTTTAGTTTTATTTAAAGTTTTTAAACATTGCTAAAGAGCAACGTTTCTTAGGACAAGAATAATTCTTTGTTATCAAAAATGATTACGTTTTTGTTGCTGTGTGTTTATTGTATGAGACCTTGCCAGGTATATGTAGTAATAGTTTTATAAATAGAATGTGAAGTTTTGGGGCTTATTGCTTTATTATAAAACATTTTCTAAGACCGTGGTAATTCATGAGATTAATGCTCCAGACTCATGATCGAGTGTAATAACTTTTGATTGCGATCTAATGTGATGTAATGCTAAATTTCTCAAAATCCAATGAAGAAGCAAACTCATGAGAACATTTTCAGCATTTTTTTATTCAATTTTTTACTTTAAAGATAAATAAAGACAAACTACTTCAAAAAAAATAAAAAAATTCATCCTTATGATTTAGGTACCATGAGCTAACAATGAATAATAAATGAATTAAGTTGGTTGATTTTTACTTATACGACACATTTTTAAAACTTCAATTTATATAATAAATATTTGTTTATAATGAACAGTACATTTCTGAACTAGATGAGTAATGTTTAGAGAAATGTTGATGTTGGCTTGAAGAGAGCCTGGCCTGAAAGTATAAAATGATTTCAATGTCTTGAAAAATGAATGCTTTCTAAAACCAAGCTGCAGAAAAAAATGATGCCGCTGAATTAGTGTAATGGTACCAGCACATGTTTGGAGATCTTCCTGGTGTGCCCTCTTTCCTGCTGGCTGTGTTTATAAAGCCTCTGTCACAACACGTTACTGTGCGTACCCTGGTGGTCTCGCAATGAATTTCCAGCAGCTGATAAGAGCTATCTGCTGATCATATAATACATTTACACCAAAACACACAAAGCCATTTTGCTTATCTAAGACTAAATATGACTCCTTGCCTTTCCACAATTACATGTGAATACATGCTGTAGTTATCAAATACAGCTCATGGTCTACAGTCACTTCAGAAGGTTTTTAGAAACACAAATCACACAAAATATCAAACGGTATGAAATACTTCTCAGAACTACCTTCTCTTTTCTGAGCCATTTTCGCAATGTGTTTAGCAACTGGTTTTACGGAAAAAATTGTTTTAATTTATTTTATGCTGCATTTCTTTATATAATCTTTAAAACTAATTTTAAAATAATTTTCCCTAATTCTATTTTGCTATGTAATGACAAGACTCAAACAATAATAATAAAAAAAAAACTTTAATAGTGTCTTGTTGTTCAATATCCATGTCATCAGTCCGGTCTTGAAAGTAAACAGTCCACTGGTGTTGCTCTTTTGGACTAATAACCCCCCTCCAGTTCCTTTACAAAGTTTGGGAAAACCTTGGCGTAATCAGTGTTGGGCTAGTTACTCCAAAAAAAAAAAAAAAAGTAATTTATTACTCATTACTAGTTACTCCTTTCAAATGTAATATTATTACTTTACTTATTACTTTCTGGCAACAGTAATTAGTTACTTTACTAATTACATTACTTTTCCTTGAAGCCCCACAGAAGTTGTAATTGCATATATTCCCCACAAAATTCTTCTAAAATGTTACTAACACTATATTTCTGCCTCATTATTTCACCGAAATATACATTGGATCGCAGTCAAAAGTACAAACGCACAGTGGTGATTGATAGTGATGTTTAAGTAAAAGTGTTGTATTAATCTAGCTTAAAGCTAATTGTAGCTATAATTTCTCTGTTATGATTATATTTCATGATGTATTTTATCAAAAGAAGTCACATACGTTCATAAGAAAAAGTTTCTTTTTCTAAAAAGATTTTTGATTATAGTAACACAATTTATATCGGGATCAGAGGGATGTGGGTGTGCAAGCCAAGTAATCCCAGAGTAAAGTAATGTCACAATTTACACATCTTTGCTCAGATAATCTTTTCTTCTCACAAAATCAATGTAATGGCAATATTTACATCCGTTGAATATAAGCTTTTCCATATTCCAAGCTTGCCTGCTGCTCTGGTGACTTCATGTGTTCATGAGTTGTGAAAATTATGAAAATAAATCTAGGAATTATTGGATTGTTGGGCTTCAAATCAGTAGATGTTGAGGCATCAAAAGTAAATAGCTGTTTTATGGAAGGTAACTGTAATATTATTACTGAAATCTTAATAGTAATTAGTTACACTACTAGTTACTACAAAAAGTAATATTATTACTGTAACTACTGCCCAACACTGGGCGTAATATAACGTTTAATGCACTTCATGTTATTTATTACAACAAATGGAATATATGTTTTTACTCTTTGTATTTTAATATCAATATGGTACAAGATTATCCTATGTAAATCAATGTGAAAAACAAGATAGGTCAAAAGTAATCTGAAAGTAATCTAAAAGTAGTCTGATTATATTACCTAAAATGTGTAATGTAATGGATTACGTTACTAACTACAATTTTTGTTATGTAATTTGGAATCACTAATGGATTACAATTTGTAAGTAATCTACCCAGCTCCGATTGTCAGTTACATAACCAAAGTGAGAAAACAGAAACATTTCCTAAAATCATAAAGTTAGTGGACCACCTGAAATCTTTCACGGCCACCAGTTTAAGAACCATTGTTGAAGGATAATTATGTGACAAACTATTTAAGATGCCACATATTTGTATAGGCTTTGTTTAAAGTCTAAGGAAATGCAGCATTTTAGGTATGCAGTTTGTATACTTCTTTTTATTGATGCACAAAGCTTACAGTTTTTACACTAATGGGCAATATTTAGTAATCAGTCTTACATAGCCTTTGACATCTTCACACTATCTTCAATCTGAACTTTAACTAAAATCTTGCCAACAGGAAGCAAAAGGTCTGTTCACACTTGGTTCGTGTTTCATCTGATAGATCTTGTGCACTCATGCACTTCTACCAGTTTGTGGAATTTTTTTTTTTTTTTTTTTTTGTTACTAGCGTGGTGGTGTTTCTGTGATTGTGATCTTGAGGAAGGCTATTATTGTGCTAGCACTGTGATTTAACTTCCTCCCTCCCTCTGCCTGCCACTGAACCATTACAGTCAGGGTACCAGCAACTCTGTTAATTACCAGCTCCTATTCACACGGAAGCCATGAATGCACTTTGTTGACACTCTTATTCCACCTTGACAGAGCGTTCTTCCAGCCTTTATGGTTCATTGGTTTTCCCCTTTGCTGGTTTTCTGTCTCTCACTGATTCCTGGTCAGTTGCTGCAGTTAAGAGTTTGCTGGTACATTAGCAAGAAAAGGACATGCATACCACTTCCCTGTAGTTTAGCGAAAGCGTGAAGAATAAGTTGAGATGAAGGAGGGCTTTTGTAGCTTGATGTGGTTTATACTTCCTCCATTTCCTTTTACAAAGTACAGAATACATTCCAGAACATATTATCCAGAGGGGCTTGCATGTCCACATAGGCTGTGGGTGTTTGAGGAGTATTTAGGGGGAAGAGATGGTGAATATGATAACATTATAATGAAAGCAATAACACAAACACACAAGAAGCCAATATTAATCCTTAGCACAATGAAGAATGGGTCCATATAGCTAAAATGTAAGCACAAATGACTCATTCTCTTATAATATTAATATTATATCAATTTCTTGCATAGAAGATTAGAATATTAGAATGAAAGTTGGAAATATATAACCACCTGCCACAAAAACCTAGAAGATAACATCAGGAGTGTTTCTAGCCTTCCATACAAACTAGGCCATTGATATTCAAATTATATAAATAATCCTTTTCCTGCACTACAGAGTCATTCATAAACTGCATGATAGTCTGATAGTAAATGAATAAATAAATTGATATTTAATTACCCAAGAAATCAGACTGCTATACATACTTTTGGCTAAAAACCGTATCTAGTAAAACATAAATGAGGCTAGCTCTCAAATACATACCTGATGCACGACTGTCAACGAAACTATAGAAACACTTCACAGACCAATAAGGATTTATCTGAATTTAAAAGATGAAAACATTTTTTTTTTCTTTTTTAAATGTGACCCTGGACCACAAAACCAGTCTTAAGTAGCACGGGTATATTTGTAGCAATAGCCAAAAATACATTATATGGGTAAAAATTATCAATTTTTCTTTTATGCCAAAAACCATTCAGGGGAAAGGGAAGTGGTGTGTGGCCAAGTATGGTGACCTATACTCAGAATTTGTCCTCTGCATTTAACCCATCCAAGTGCACGCACACAGTAGTGAACACACACCCGGAGCAGTGGGCAGCCAATGCTGCAGCGCCCGGGGAGCAGTTTGGGGGTTTGGTGCCTTGCTCAAGGGTCTCACCTCAGTCATGGTATTGAGGGTGGAGAGAGTGCTGGTTATTCACCCCCCACCGACAATCCCTGCCAGACCTGAGACTCGAACCCACGACCTTCGGGTTACAAGTCCAACACGCTATCCATTAGGCCACGACTGCCCCACTAGGATAGTGAGTAAAGGTCGTGTTCCATGAAGATATTTTGTAAATTTCCTACCGTAAATATATCAAAACTTAATTTTTGTTTAGTAATGTGCATTGCTAAGAACTTCATTTGGACAGCTTTAAAGGTGATTTTCTCAGTATTTTGATTTTCAAATAGTTGTATCTCGGCCAAATTTTGTCCTATCCTAACAAACCATACATCAATGGAAATCTTATTTATTCAGCTTTCAGATAATGAAGAAAAAGAAAAAGACTTTTATGACTAGTTTTGTGGTCCCAGGGTCACAAATAATCATGAGTATGACTGATATGAAGCCTTTACAGAAAGTGGCTGCTCATCACTTCCACATAATTTTCCTCTATATGCTGTCTGTGCTTTTTATATGAATACATTTTAGACCTGACATGCAGTTTTCCATTTGTGTCTTTTATTGCAATTTGCTAGTTTTATAACAGCAGTTAAATACTGGAGGCAGTGCTGTATCATGGATATAGTCTCACTTCTAACAATAGAAGCCTAACACTATAGGCTCTTCTTTAACCATGACTACATTCACAATATAGCACAACCTCTCATAGCTCATTACTTGTTTTCAAAGACCTCATAATTTCAGTGTATGTTGGATTTGACAATGAGCTTCATCAAAATTATAATCCTAAAAAGAGAAAATACTTTTACAATTAAATGAATAATTAAATATTATGTACATTTAGAAACATTTTTATTTAATATTAAAATATATATTTTAAATGATCCATTATATTTTGAATGTTTAATATTTAAAAACATTTAAAAACATCTATAAACTGTTAAATGTGACTATAAGGCATAAAGATCGATAACATCACAATTTTCTGTAAAGCTGCTTTGAAACAATGCGTTTTGTGAAAAGCACTGTAAAAATCATTCAGGTTTGACTCAACATATAACAACATTTAGAGCGGTGTTTTAGTTTCAAATGTTACTTTACAACTTTTCAAATTGAACAATAGACAAATACCTTTTTTATCATTGAGACTTTCAGCAAAGGAATCCGTAACCTCAGGCCCATTTAACCTTTATTTTATTTGTTTGTTCCTTGATTAATTGTTTAGTCAGAACAACATTCACATACATTTTACACAAAATTGAACAGAAATGGAACTGTTTTAATTTAGTTGTTCTGCGTGCTCTTGAGAGGAAACTAAGAACATTTTCAATATCAAACCTGTGCAAGTAGCTATCTATAAGATATCAGTTAAAGAGTGTATCATCTGGAAAGCATTACATTTGTCTACAATCATCTAATAAGCATCAATTGTCATCAACAGTGAAACAATTTAATGGCAAGCATACAATTTTTAGTAGCTCAGATCAATGCTGTCACTCACACTATAGTCCTTGAGTTGCTCTGCCCTTCTCTGAAGACAGTCCTGTCATTCCCTGAGGTAGACTGACCTCCAGAAGGTTCTGCAGGTGTTTAATGTAGTTTATGGCAGCCCGTAGTGTCTCTACCTTGCTGAGTCTTTTATCCTCAAATTCCTGTGGCAAATGTTCGCGGAGTCTCGCATATCCCTCGTTGACGCATCGAACTCTCTGCCGTTCTCTCTCGTTACGTTTGTGGATAAATGCAGGTTCCAAAGAGTAGTTGTGCACACTGAAGTTCCCATGGTAGGACAGGTAGGAAAAGCACCCAAAGTACTGTTGACTGTTGACTTGCTCTTGGTAATTCTGGGGATTTTTCAGTGCGTCTTTGAAGGGGGAATACTGGTGGTTCAAAGATAAGCCAAATGTCAAGGGATGAGAACATGACACTCGGTCCATGACACCATAATCTGATCCCATTTCTCTGGGGGGAAAAAGCATGAAAACATTACATTTCCTCCAATTTATGAAACTTTCGAATTAGGATAAATAAACTGACAAATAAACTTACTTTGCAGAACACCTTGGCACTTATGCAGTCTGTCTCTGCAGTAGACATTAAACATGAATAGACAATGCTAAAGTTTTCGCCTTGAGTTCAGTCAGCATATTATCATCTTCATCTTCTGTCTGCAAGTAAAAACTTCTTTTTTTCCTTCCTTCCTCTCATGAGGGCAGGTGAATGAAGTGATGTAAGTAGGAGGATGTCCTCTGTTCTTTCGGAGACAATCATCTCATCATTAGCATACTTCTTGCAGAGAAACACGCCTCTGTGTAGTGCATGATATCCTATTTTTGTTTTCCTGTTGAACTCCTGTCGTAGGTTTATGTTGTAATTTCGAAATTCCTATAGTGAATAAATCTCTTGGAAAACAAAGTCATGTCTGAAGAGTGAGAATACAGAGCCATGCAGTCAGTGGAGACAGTCTCATTTATAATAAAAAGAAAAAAGTATTTTTCTTCTGTAAATTGTATCCAAAGGAATTATTTGCACATAAGTCATTCCCTTAGTGAACAATCTAAGACCAGTCTTGTCTAACAACCCAACTACTTGCACAGAGATGAAAACCATACATTTGTTGGAGGACATAAAACACAAACTTTCCTGCCCTCAATGTTTTAAGTGTTTACATTAGCATGCTTTCAAAATGAGCATCAATTTAAATTCAAATTTAATAATAGCTAGATTATTGAATAACTGGATAATTGCAAGGTTCATGAAATGATGCCTTAATAAAATATTTAGGGGAAAAAAAAGTCAAGGTTTGATCGCTAGCTACTTTGCTGACATATCCTTTTTTTATCTCTGAAATGTTATTTACATGTTACATTAATGTGCATGAAACTAAACAAACAAACAAACAAACAAAACACATTTTCCAATTTCTTCTAAAAACCCTCCTTCTATGACAAACTCACAATCCCTGGGCATATGTTGCAGTTCATGAAATCTTTGTAATAAAATTGTAATTGTGTAATTACTTTGTTATCGAACAGTCATACAGGTTTTTTTTTTTTTTTTTTTTTTTTTTAAAGATCTAGTCATTTATACAGTGATTATCTACAATCATGTTTGTTTTTAAATCAGCATATCTTTTTTTTTTTTTTTTGGTAAAATAGCAATAAATGACATTTGCTGTTGAACTATTATGAAATGTTTTTATTATAGACAAGAACACCCAGGTCTAATTAATCTGTATTCATATGGCTATAGGTTGGCTAAAAGCATGAAAGACAAAACTACAAGCCATTCAAAGTACAAATCTGTCACAAAACAGCTTTCAGTTTAGTTTCGCTCATGTTAGCTACATTTTGGTGTAGCTTGTCCAGTATGATAGTGAGCAGAGCAAGTGCGCTGTAGCCTACTGAATCCAATCCACTCTTTCCAGGTCGTAGTGAAAACACATTCGCCTGGACTGGATTGTGGATTGTGGATTGAGGCAGTGATTGGAGGATATGTTGGGAATGAGAACTGGAGGAGGCTGGGAAACAAACAGGGAGTGTTGTGTGGACTAGAGGTCGCAGTGTTCATATTATACGCATCGATATCCCAAAAATGATCGAATAGACGGCGCGTGTGAAGGATTGCGTTGCACAACTAGCGTGCAGGGAAACAGAAGACGGTATTTCCCGCAGATCTTTACTAAAGACAAACCACATCAATCAAATCCAGCATGCGGCATTTTACGCGCTGATCTTGCATCTGAAATGAACACAAACGCGTCCTGAGACACTGACATATCTGTGGCATCTCTTTACGGTGATTCTGACTGGATTTGTGAAGACGAATGACATTAAAGGCGTTAGTTCTTCATTCATGCACATATCGCACGGATACTGAAGATCATTTATTTGTCTGTCATTTTGGGTTTATTTTAGTGACAATAAAGGACTCGTCCAGTCACAAGTGATTCAACATCACAGGTGAGACGGCATGATTTGATATAGCCTAACAGTCCTACAATTTGCTACCAAAATCACCTGTAATCATAATATATGAATGGTTGTTTCTTCATGCCACTATGGCTCTTGTGGACTCATCCTTAAAAACTCTTTTTGAACACTTCTCACCCTCAGTTTATTTTATTCGCTCGCTAACAGTGTTCAACAAAGGACATACTTGCGTCATTTCCCCTGAACCGTTATGAGCAGATCTCTTTTCCATCACATCTCAAATCACCATTCATTATGTGAGGAAAATACATTTTAAACATTTTTGTAATAAAATGGCCGACTCCTTTATCTAGCTACGGCTAATTTCTTTGTCGTACCTGCGAAATTTTAATTTGTGTATTGTTTTCACACAATAAATATTGAAATAGTTTATAAACACTGTGTTCAACAGGAAACAACGATTATGTGGAAATCGCCTATTAAGAAAATATTGGTCGATCTAAGTCAATAAAAGTCACTCGTAAAACAAATAAACAAACAGCAAAACAAATGAAAACGTTTTAGACTGTTTTAGTGCGACCTTCATATAACAAAAAAAAGGAGATGTAGTTCAACCCATCTCAACATTATTTCATTTTTTTTAATGACAGTGCTACTAATTTACCACAGTTTTACTGCATTAGCAATAGTATTTGTGGCATTTTGAGTAACTATGGTTACTAATTTGTAGTTTCAGACTTTGTGGGTATCATGGTAGTTCTTTAAATGATAATCAAAATCAGTCACCTGAAATAGTGTTTGTTTCCTTAAGCTATTCATGCAATAATATTTACATTGATTTATCATATTTTAATTACCCACAGTCTGATGTTGTCACTGTAAACGTATTTTTTTTCTTTTTCTTTTTTTCTTTTTTTTTTTTTGGAGTGAAGGGTTCTTCAAATTGTCAACACTGAGGAGGCTTTGGTTTAGTTTAGTTTTTTTTTTTAAATGATTGCTTTACTGACTGAGTATATAAATATTTGTACTTTTTTTAAAAAAGATGTTTCTTCAAATTGTTATATACAATTTTTCTAGATTGAATTTGGAAATGCAGATCTGCTCGTACTTGCATGTTGGATTGATATCAAGATCTGACTTTTGTATGAAAATATTAGGCACAAAGATTTTCAACTTGATGAAAATGAATAGCAGACTTTATATGTTTTTGTAATTCTTCATAGCACTGTTTTTTTAAATGAAGCTTAATAATAAAGTTAAAGCAAGGGTAAAAATTTATCACAGTTTTCTGTTAAAACAGCTCAGTAGTGTTATCATGAATGTAGTACAGTACATAAACTGTACTGTATGCAGAAATATCTGGTGTTTATTATTGGTATAATGGAAGGAAGGATGCCACCAGTAGCAGCATTTATCAGTATTTTAGTTCATAAACTGGGTTCATGAAGATTTTGAACAGATTTAGTCTCAGCAGCATGATCATACAGTATGATGCTTTGCATTTCCACAGCTTGAATATTGTCTTTAGTGCTGCTGACACAGCAGCTGCTGAATCTAAGGCAAAACCAACCTCATGATGAATGTTTCAGCCTATTCTTTAGCACTGCAGTAAGAAATCTGAACACACATAGTAGTAGTTGAGGTTGTGTAGTAGTTACAGATCTTTTCCTGCCGACTGAAAGGTTTTGGGTTTGAATTTAGGTAGCGTGAGTGGCTTTTATCACAGTATATCATTTTATATCACAGTAACTGTGTCAAAATATAGTTAGATTCTCAGTTTGTTTAATTATTTCCTCTTTACTTTGGAAGCTGGGCCCTGTCCCAAACAACATGTACACTGTCTTGAAATGGCTTGACCAAACGGCTTCACATTATGAATCTTTTGAATTCAAAGCAAAAGACATTTTGGATCTGTTTGGGCTGGCAATGCTTGAATTCATTTTGGTGACATTTGCACAAAGTTTACCAAGTCTACCATATTCTGGTAGATGAGTATTTTGTTGTTATTACCATATCTGTGCTATTGCTAACACTTTTTTTTGTATTTTTATAGAGCAGTGCCATGTACCCCCCATCCAAACAGCTGATGCCCACATAGAGGTCTCTGATCAGACACCCTCTGGCTGCAGAGGATGCTGGGAATGTGTCGTGGGCGCAGGAAGTTTGTGGCTGCCTCCCTCGCCCTGCTCTTTATCCCAGCCCTCACCTGGCTCTATCTGTCATCCGCAAATTTCACAGGTGTGACACCACACATCACAGACGCATTTTCTGTAACTGAGGTCTCAAACGTAAATTATTTGATACAAATATAACA
Source organism: Tor tambroides (assembly GCA_021397915.2). Lineage (NCBI taxonomy): Eukaryota > Metazoa > Chordata > Actinopteri > Cypriniformes > Cyprinidae > Tor > Tor tambroides. The sequence continues at coordinate 28,085 of JAFVLL020021885.1, forward strand.
TAAATGAATCATTTTGGTAAATAGTCACATTACATTAGATGGATGGAAAAAAATTATGTAATTCATGAAATGTGAACAATGGTGATGGGAATTCTACATAAACATAAGAAGACGTTCTATTCAGAAACAATATATTATTGAACACATGTACATGTGCACCTTCTTGCACATAATGTTTGTAACAAATGTTAACTTTGTTAAAACCAAGGTCAGATCTTACTGTGTGAGTTGTGGGTGGTTTTTTTTTTTATTTAAGTGTTTTATTGTTTTTTTGGAAGGTTTTTAGCAGGCATGTATACAACAATGCAATCGTAATAAGGGTTACAAGGTTTCTAGGCATACTTTACAAGTGAGATACAAGATAAAACACTAAGTCACTATCTATTCATTCTGATCCTTATCTGTTATATGCATCCAGAACTCATCCCAGAGTGATACCTCCTCCACTCTAAAACCATTTACTCTGCTGAGCATAGATTTATATGATGCAATTTCCACAATTGCATTGGCACATTCTTTCAGTGTCTTAGAATAATCCTACTGACTGTTGTATTACCATAACAACAGAATGTACACATTTTGATACATTTAGAATTTGGGAGTTGTCATCTAATAGGCATAGTTTAGGAGTTAAGGATATTTTGGAACCAAACAAGCAACTTAAAGTGTCTATAACCTATACTCAGAATAGTTGGACAAGACAAGTAAAAGGTACCTATTTCCAGCTGACATTTCCAACATGAATTATCATTCATCAGTTTCATCCTATAAAGTCTTAATCGAGTGTGGTAATATCTGTGAATCATCTTATATTGTGTGAACCTCACCCTTACTTCTTTCATATATTTACCATGCCTAGCTAAAATGCTAGACCATTTTTCAGTCAATTTCTTCACTGATGTGCCTCTGACATATGGTCTTTACATTTTCTAAATCACTGCTCCTAAAAGAGTTTAAAAGAATGGTCTTTACACTATCCATAGTGAACTTAAAACACAATAAAACCAAGAAAATTTAGGTTGTTAAAAGTGTGTAATCTGTTTGCAGCATACCATAAAACAGTCCTTAAGGGCCAGTTTTACTAACAGCTTGCACCAGCGCAAACTGTCTTTTGGTGTTAAAATAGTACTGTCGGGTTTTACTAAAGATGCGCAGTGACGAATTAGCGCTGAAAAGGCGTGGACAGTTATTTTTGCGCCTGACCTTACTGAATATGCATTGTAGGAGTTTCCCTTTCAGACGCTAAATTTATGGGAGGAGAATATTCAAATGAATCACGCAACGAGATTTACTAAAGTTTGCACTCGTCAAATTACTGGTATTTGCGCCATTATTTAACGCCCCCAAAAAAGCATGTCTTAAACTATTTTGCCCTTGAAATGGCTGCAATTATTGTTGTTTGCACAGCAAAGAACAGAGAGCTCGTGGTAAAAGGAAGAGGATTTTTCCACCCATATTAATTTATTTAGAATGTCAGAAGAACACATTACACAGAAGTCAGAAGAACACATCTGGTTCTTTTCAATGTACTGGGGCTTCTTTATTTCTTTATTCTTTATTTGCGACTACGCTAATTTGCCCTGTGCCTGGTGTATTGCGTTGGTCGATATGTAAATGAGTTGTTGCGTCTGTGTTATTTGCGCAGTTGTTAGTAAATTACCCACAGAAATTTCCACACCCATCGGCAGTGTTTTGGAATTGCGCTCTTGCGCTAATTTGCCCTGCTTAGTAAAACTGGCCCTATCAGTCTTAGCATCCTACAAGTGTTTTTAGAGAGGTAAGTTCACAAAGTGTGACTCTGCAGTCCAGAGTAGAGTAAAACCATGTTTTACGAAGCTACGAGAATTAAATTGTTTAAAGTGATTAAAGTGTTTCCATGCCCTATGAAATCGGGATAATGGGCAAAATTCTACCTGTGTCAATCAGATTATGCTTAAACTGTTTATGACCTAACACAATAACAATTTAACACGAAAACAATTTAACGCATTTACATGAACACGTCCTGTTTGCTTAAGCATAATTTGTTGGAGAATGTGTGTGAAAACATGCTATTTTTTTTATCCTTACACCAACCGTTACACATAAAGATCATTTTAGATGTATGATTTCTTTTGAAAAACATACAAAAACAAACTATAAAGTTTTGTAAAGAAATGTGAGTAATGATTTTTTTTCAGTGCATCTACTAAATGTTGACATGTAACATTCTATCAGCATCTCAAATTTTGGCCAGTGTTTTGTGTAATGTGCTGCAAAATGTATTGATATAAACATGTTCAAGTTCATTCCGCTAGTCTTGTACTTTTCTAGTTAGCAAAGTACTCTAGGGCCATTGAAGCATTTTTACACTGTGTGATGAATGGAGTCACTCTAGCCTGTCTAAAATTGATGATTTACTCCAGTGGCTTTTAATGACTTCTGGCTGAAATTTTAAATGTCTTTGCTGTCACTTTATTAACTGTGAATTTATTATTACGCCTCTGATTCATGCTCACTGATGTTGAACAGCTCAACTAATGTATTGGAGTTTGTTTCTCTAGGGACATTCTACATCTTACCTGTTAACACACAGTTTGTGCTGAATGTCCTTTTTAAAGACAAATTTAATGAATGTAATTTGGTTACATACAGTTTTGCTGTTTTCAAATGGTAAGCAAACATTTTTTGTGAAACATTAGCAGCACATTTGAAACCTTTTTAAACATAAGAGCAAGCAACCACTATGAAATCAAATACACTCTAAAAACAACTCAGTGCGATTACTGCCTTACAACTCTACTACCTTAATTAAATCTGTCAATATAATTTAAGTGCTTGTTTGATTGGAACATACTAAAATAAATCCAATAGTTTTTTATTATGTGCTCACTATTGCTTTGTCTGTTATTACAGATGGTTTGATATGTAGGCTACTAAGTGTTAATGCATTTTTAACCTAAATCACAGCAGCATGAGGAATGTACACTGTCAAAAATACACAACTGTTATCCAATCATAGCAGTGGGCATTTACTTTTGCGTGTACAATCCACCACGCCTATTCAAACAGAGCGTTCTGATGAGGGGGATCAAAAACAAGAAAGAAAATAGCCTATTACTTCTACATTAAGTTTTTTTGATGTACAAATCTTGATAATATTTTAAGTTGCTATCAGAGAACAGTACAAATAATAAAAAGCTTTTCATGACCCCTTTAATATAGTGGGAGATCTGTTAAATGTGTTAAATGTTCTTTTATTTTTGCAAATAGGGGATTCTATTATTTTGCAGTTTTGTTGGTTACCATGGGTTATGTGTTGAATTATTGGGTTTTGCAGCATACTCAATTTTTTATTTTTAAAAAAAATATAGTTCAGGGTCATTCAGATCTACTTCAATTTTTTTCAGAAGGTATATTACAGTGATTTACGGCTGTAAAATGTCAAGTGTAAAAATGTTTCACAAAAAAAGAGAACATTAAGTTTATAAATTGTAATTTGGCCTTGTTAATTATGGTTGCATCTGAATAGTGACACTGTTGTCTTGTTAGAGCTGCTTTGGATTTGCATTATATTTGAGGTTTGCATCATTGATTTTCCTGTTTAATGCTGTGCAGATGCTTTGAAACAACCTCAGTTGTATAAAGCACTATAAAAATAAGGATAACTTGACTTGTGAAATAATACACCATGATATTTTAAAATAAAGTCAAAACATTTGTAAGTTACTCAAATTTTTAAATCATTCGTTTTATTTCTTGTTAAAAAATGTCCCTTGTGGTCTTCAATATGTGTGTAAGACCAATTGACAAGTGAGATTTCATATTAATGAACACAAGTATAGAGAACTCACTTGCAAATATCTTGACGTGTGTTTTTTACATTTTTTTATTTTTTCAATTCATACTCTTTAAAAAAGTAACATCTGCAATCAAAAAATGGACAATTGGCAGATTTAGTGAAGTAGTTGTGATTTCCTGGTCAGATGTTTACTAATCCACGACTGTCTCTGTGTTTCCCCCTCAGTCAAACCGCTGCCTCTGTCGCCGCTGGATCCTCAGTCATCTGTGCTGATCGGAGCGGCCGCTGAGCGTCAGGATTTGGAGCTGCGGCTACGAGATGTGGAGGAACATAACCATGTGCTGCGGAGAGAGATTAGCCTTCCGCCCAGGGTTCCAACCCATAGCAGCCATCATAGCAACAGTCGCCAAGGCAACCAGTTACACACCCATTCCACAGAAGAGGGTACAGGTGATAGCGAGGCTAAAAAAGGAGCTGCCTCGGGCAACAGCTCGGACTGTGTGCCTCAGCCTGTGGTGAACAAATGTGAAGTTAGTATGCTAAATCAAGACCTTACACTGAACAGATTCACACATTATCAAGACCCTAACCCTGACTCATCCTCAGATTCCTCAAATCATATGTTTTGTTGAGGAGAGATTTGCTGATACTTAACTAAGTGATCGAACAACACCCTAGATACCACCCAGAACACTCTACAACTGCATAACACCCTAGCAACAAATGAGAAGACCCTAAAAACTGTATAGCAACATAGAATTATGGCATTTTGCACAGTATTAATTTTTATTTTTAAATTTTTTTTCAGAAAACATAGTTTCTGTTCATTGATATTTCTCTACTTTGTGAATTTAAGTAAGATCTGATTTGATAAAATTGTAGTGTCAGAAATTGTGGACTGAAATGTATGTATTGCATACAGAGTCGGCGCCAGCCCATACAAACTGGGGGGCATTTGCGTTTCTAGAGGGGGCTCGGTAGAAATCGTGTTCCGGTGTGGTTCCCCCCTCGGTAGAAATCGGCAAGGTGAGGGATGAGGTGGGCGATATCACAATATGAGTAATTTTATATCACGATAACGATATATATTTCCCAATATAGTTGTTTTTGCTTTTAATAGGGTTTTTATGATGAAGTTTTTGATACCATAGAATTTTCATAATCTTGTCACCACTGTCAATATCATAGAAAAAAAACTAATACAAGCCAGCCTAAAAAAAAGCTCACTGAAGATAAGTAACTACAATAAGTAATTACAAGCAATAGGACAAAAAACTACAATAAATAAATAATATAAATAAGATAAGAAATGCTACATACTGTACATTGTATAAATTAATCAAAAACACTGCATAGTTTTCACTGTGTGAATTAAATTTCACTCGTTTTTAAACTGCAATGCTTAAAAAAATGTGTGCAAACGTAACATTTTTGTGACCACGGCACATTGCAACTTGACATGAGTGCATAACCGCGATAAAGACGATAGTCCAAAATCTCTACCGGTTAATCGTGTCTACCGGTATATCGCTCACCCCGATAGGGGGGTGCAGGGACCGAAGTTGCCGGGCCAGGCCCCCTTGGGCCCGCTCCTGGCGCCGACTCTGATTGCATTGATAGACCAATTCGGTGTTTGCAAACAGTGATGACGTTTTTTTGTGGGCGGAGTCTATGTGGTGGCCGAAAATGAGTTTTTAAGTAGCAGTCTGTGGAAGCCATGGAATAAAATAATAAAAAAAAGGTAAATTTGAATTTATATTTCAAAATTCTGACTTTATTCTCGCAATTCCAAAATTATATCTCACAATTCTTATAAGGAAAAACAAGTTGTCATTCTCTCTTTTCCCCTCGGCTCAGTCATGAGTTTATATTCACACTTCTGGCTTGTTTTCCTCAAAATTGACAAACTTGAGTTAAATCTAGTTATAAAGTGCGAACTAGGAGATATATAAACTTTCATTTGCAAGAAAAAAAAGTTGCTATGCAAAATGTTATAGGTTTAAATAGTATTTAATGCTGTAACTGTAGGGCTAATATGATATGTCCCCTATGAACTGCATATATGAATATTACTTAGACCTATTGTTTAAATCAAATTTAGGGTAATCACAGCAGGTTTCATCCATAGTCTGTCTGTTTAAACATCTGCTTTTAGCTTCAAATGGTGTCTTTGATGACAGTATTCTATAAACATGATTTGCATTCCGATTCTGACATCCAAAGGCACAACAATACATTTTTTCTCTTATTCCATGGATTTTACCAGTTTCCCTCCACTTGTTACCAGTATTTTTCTACCACCACAATGCGTGCTGAGCTGCAAGTGATATAACTGTGACGTCTAGCTACTTCAAACTGGTCTATGCTGCTTCAGACTGTTCTAAATACTGTTTGTCTTTCCCATCACAGACCATTCATATTGCCATTGTGTGTGCGGGGTACAATGCGAGCAGAGATGTTGTCACTTTGGTCAAGTCAGTTCTGTTTCACAGGTAAATTTGCAGTCTGTGGCTGTCCACATTCACAGGTATTCACTGCTCCCTACGTTGAGCAGTATTTGTTTGTTTTATTTGACAAAATTGATTCGACTGTCAAGGATAATATACACAAAAAGCCATAGGCTTATTTTCATTGTGGTCCTTGGTATTTTAAAAATGGACAAACAAATCGTAAATGGAGTGCAATCAACATCAAGTTCAGAAACTCACAGAACAGCCCTAGTAAAAAAGTAATATATTTAAGCTACATTTATTTCATACTAAGTATAGTTCAAATCTTTTAACATATTTACTGACATATCGCTTTAGACGTACTGATATAAAAATTACAATTAAACTTTATTTGGAGTACTACTTGTGCACAATGCACATTTCTTAATATTAAGCCTAAAATGTGTTTTAATGTCACTATTGATGAGAATTGTATGATCTTTGAATAATAAGATATTTACAAGATATATTTATAGATAAATAGAAGATATTTAAAGTGTACCTAAAGTACACTTGCAATAGTTCCACTTTAGCACAAGCAAATATGCTTCAGTAGCTATTTCTTTAGTTGGATTTCAGCACTACTTCCGCACAATTAAAGTACAAAATTAGTTCCAAAATCCAATTTAGCAGACTTTAAGTATACCAGTTTAGTATACTAAAAGTACAATTGCAGGGTATTTTTATTAAGCACATAAATATTTAAATGTATTTTTAGTATACTTAGCATGACACAAATGTATTTCAAATATGTGACCTCATAAGTGTCAATTTTTCAAAATTGAGATTTATACATCATCTGAAAGCTGAATAAATAAGCTTTCCATTGATGTATGGTTTGTTAGGATAGGACAATATTTGACCGAGATACAACTATTTGAAAATCTGGAATCCGAGGGTGCAAAAAATCAAAATACTGAGAAAATCACCTTTAAAGTTGTCCAAATGAAGTTCTTAGCAATGCATATTACTAATCAAAAATTATGTTTTGATATTTTTACAGTAGGAAATTTACGAAAAATCTTCATGGAACATGATCTTTACTTAATATCCTAATGATTTTTGACATAAAAATCAATAATTTTGACCCATACAATGTATTTTTGGCTATTGCTACATATATACCCCAGCGACTTAAGACTGGTTTTGTGGTCCAGGGTCACATATAGTTTTGTATATTTATTTTTCACTAGGGATCTCTTACACATCAATGATAAAAAAGCAATTTTCATAAAAAAATATTTTTTTCCATTACACTCTTAAACCTGCAAGGATAAATATCATTGCTACTTGCTCTTGTATTCAGCTAGGATGCTACATTAGAAATTTGCTGCTTATTTAGACAGCAATGTAGCTCAGTAAGCTTTTGAACAGTGTCCAAGTGCTTTGTAAGTTATTGACCAGACTGAAATGACCATTCTTTCGTTCTACAATGTAATGTAAAGTAATGTATTATAGCTAGAATCAGGTCTCATCATCAGCTTGACTGATATGCTGCTCACTGCTTATACACGTAATGTAGTGTATAAAATTACTTTTCACTGTTCTGTCACATGCAGTCAAGTAACTTTATTATGCCGTTATGGCTTTATTGTGGTGCCAGTATTACACTCATCTTAGTTTGTAATGGTAAAAGCAGTGACACTGATATTTTTATTCCTAATGCTATTTCAAACTAATGACCTTCTTGGCATAGAAGGTGAATTTCTGAATATCCTGGCTTTTTGTATATAATAAAAAGTAAATTATATCAGAATTTTCATTTTTGGGTGAACTAGTCAATATTAAATGACAGGAAATGTTTGCTCTCTCTGTGTGTCAGACGAAACCCACTCCACTTCCATTTCATCACGGACTCCATTGCTCGGAAGATCCTGGCCGATCTCTTCCACACCTGGATGGTGCCGGCCGTTCACGTCAACTTTTATGACGCTGATGAGCTGAAGGTTTGTGCGGCTACTGCTTTGCTCAGTAGACCTCAACAGTCAAGCTTGTTTGATTGCTGATGAAAGTATTTGACTCTATTCATCTTCTATGTAGGGTTTTCAAAAGATTCTTAAAGACTCTGATTCCTTAACCAAACAACCAGCTCTGAAATGAATCACAACACTGAGTTATGAGTACATAACTCCTTATCCCATGAATCATTGCATATTATAGTCATAACAATCTCTGTTTACACTAGATGCCGAGTTGGTCATTTCAGAATTACTCATTTGTTTTTATTGAAAGGTAATGTACCAAAAAACATGTCATTTTTGTCAGACCCCTCTGTCTATAAAGCATATTTTGTTGGAATAGTACTACTGCTTTAAATGCCACTAGGCAACATTTTTACTTAGAAAGTTTTCTAATGAATGTTTTAAAAAATGTCTCCAGGAATAATCTGTATTTTTTTTAATCAGATATTGAAATGAAAATCTTATATGAAGTTTGTTATATTGATGTGAGTTAGTTGTTAATTGTTATTTTTCATTACTACTGCATGTTACTACTGTTTTATATTTTTAATACATAGATTCTTCCCATGAAAACAGCCATAGATGCTGGTATGGCAATAAAAATAAACAAATATAACATACATAAAACAATGAAAACTATTGACTTCTAGACATTTGAAATTGAAATTTAATTGTGTGTATCACACATAGGATAAACAGTAAACTTGTACATGGCTTGTCCATGTTTAACATGCTTTGCTGCTTTCACTGCATATTTTTCCAAGAGATTTTCAGATCCACCAGCTGAGCACCAATTCAATTCAATTCAATTCAAGTTTATTTGTATAGCGCTTTTCATGATACAAATCATCGCAAAGCAGCTTTACTGGAAATTAAATTTCTACAATATTTACATATGGC
>JAFVLL020021886.1:0-44836 GCA_021397915.2 Tor tambroides
GACACCTGGGAGCCAGAAATCTTGCTGATTGATAGGGGATCAAATAGTTATTTGACTCATTAAAACGCAAATCAATTTATAACTTTTTTGAAATGAGTTTTTCTGGATTTGTTTGTTGTTATTCTGTCTCTCACTGTTCAAATAAACCTACCATTAAAATTATAGACTGATCATTTCTTTGTCAGTGGGCAAACGTACAAAATCAGCAGGGGATCAAATATTTTTTTCCCCACTGTATAAGCCAAAAGATCAAGGAAAATTTGATTTCTCATGTCATGACCCCTTTAATCATTATCAGATGGTATTGTTTGTTTTTTGTTTGTAATTTGTATAACTAAAAGATTATACGGTATACATTTGGGTTTAGAGGCCTGGTTTGTAACCGGTTATTGTACATGTTTATCCATAGGAAATAGAGAGTAAAACAAAAGAGAAGACAGCAATAACATACCATAGTGAGTGTCAGCGGCAACAGAGCAGCAGGCACAAAACCCTCTAGACGAATCCCCAGCAGTGCCCACAATGGTGGACTTGGCTGTAACGAGTCCAAAGATACATCATTATTAAATTAAAAACAATTTATATAGATAAATAATAACTTATTAAATAAATATATAATCTTAACAATTGATAAAGTACCTGAATACCTAAAAAGTATTCAATCACATACATGAGGCACTCTGGCAGTCCACACTCACCCTGACTTTCATCGAATTTGTCCATGCCAACACAACCAGCGGTGAAACAGCTGACACGCACAAAACACTGGTGAAACGCCTTTTAATTGTGTTTGGGTGATCCCTAAAGAACGATTTAAACATGATACACTGCAACTGAACTGAAATTCTAGATAAATAATAGCACAGTGATTGCAGACACAGCTTCATCGCTACCTGGGTAGGTTTCCCCTCCATACATACAAACTCCCAACATACATACAGGCAAGCAGTAAACAACACACAACAGATATCCAACACTCTTCTTCAAAAGTCTCTGAAAGGGTTTTGATTGATAACATCGTCCGTTATTCCAAAGAAACATGCTGCTGTGTGAAAAGAAGATAATGAGCTTAAGCTACTTGGCAGTTCATGACTTAGCCGCCGTTGTCCAGACTGAGCAATGTAATGTCATTCTAGGATTTTCACAATTTTATGTCTAGCTTATGTCTTCTCTTATGTTTTATAAACTGTTTTAATAAACTTCTGAATGATTTAATAGTTGAAGTGGTTAGTTTTATTGCTCTTTTAACTTTTTGCACTTTACACATATTTGTAAATGTAGCTCAGACTGGTTTGGCTGATTTTAAGAAGTTTAGAGAAAGTCAAACTGTTGTATTATTATTATTATTGTTATTATTAAAATAAATATACAGATTTACTTGGTGGCAATGAGGTTGGCAGCTGTTATGGTTGACCAAAAAAGTCTCAGCAAAAAGGGATTTCAATATTAACTATAATAATATGCATACAAACAATGTTTACTAGTAATAAAGAAAAAAAAATTGTTATAAACGCAAAAAGACTTTTATATTCCCACACCATCTACCCGCCAAAATATGCCTGTGAAGTGAGATATGATAAGCGTCTAAAACTGTCAACATCACCAACCTGTGGAAAATAAATTTAATTGAGTTACAATTCAATAGTAAGTCTCACTCCCTCTAATTTAATATTTTTACAAGCATGCATATTCCTTGTGCAGTTTTGACAACCATGTGTTTGCAAACTCCACCACCTCTTTTGTTTCTTTTTGGCCACCGAACTTTTATTTTGATGGCCGTTTTCGCGCGCAACCATGTTGGAGCAGTGTAACCGCGTTCACGCTGTTCTTCTTACTCTTGCGGCATAGCTGCGGACAGCACAATGTCTAATGGTCAGGAAACGGCCTCTCTGAACGGCGAACCCGCGCTCAAGCGCTCCAGAGACAGCGTGGACTCACTACGGATACCGCGGGAGCCCCAGAATAAAGTGACCGTTGTGTTGGGAGCCCAGTGGGGCGATGAGGGGAAGGGGAAAGTGGTCGACCTCTTGGCGATGGACGCCGACATTGTATGCAGATGCCAGGTGAGTATCCAAGCGCTCGTCTCGCTTATCATTTTGTGTTTATGAGAGTTTGCGCAAGCGTTATGTCTGTACTGTGTGAGGCTTGCTGTTATTCGACTCTTTTAATGAGGTTAAAGCGGAAGTCAAAAGACTTTTGCAAAAGTATTTGCAAAAGTCGCATCACTAACCTCTCAATCTTTATTTTTTGCCATCGCCACTTGTTGGAAGTGATGTAACGTTTCCTGCGTATAACTGTTAGATTTTTATCTTATCGCGATACTTGCGTTCATGTTTATAACAACTGTGCGTTATCAGGGGGGCAATAACGCGGGACATACAGTGGTGGTGGACGGTGTGGAGTATGATTTTCACCTGCTGCCTAGCGGCGTTCTCAACAAAAAGGCCACCTCGTTTATTGGTATGGTTTTGTTTGACCTTCCTCCTAGTTTTCATTTCATGTATGTATTTATAACTTTACATTCAAACTGGCAGTCTTCTCATCTAATTGACCTCGGTCCATTGTTTGGGATCAGATGCTTTGAGCTATTGACTGTTGTGTTTGCTGAGATCTTTTTTGTTCTGTCCCACAGGAAATGGTGTTGTGATACACCTGCCAGGACTTTTTGAGGAGGCTGAGAAGAACTTGCAGAAAGGCAACGGTAAGTTATCTGTTTATGATGTCAAATACATCATGTTGATATCACTGTCATTGTGATATTATCTGCGTAATAGCATTTGCTTAATCTATTTTCTTTTTTAAAACCTATGAATTAGGTTTGTGATATGCTATAGCTAAAAAATTGTATCATTTTTGCACATTTTGACCATGTATGTCACAAAGCATTTTATTTTTTGCCTCCAAATGAAAAAGACAAAATCTGGATAGAACAGCTACTGTTGTAAAGTACAAGCAAATAATTTTTTGCCAAATCAACACAGTTTAAAAAAATAATAATTATCTAGACTCGATGACCCTTCGCTTTTTTTTTTTTTTTTTTTTTTTTTTTTTTTTTAGTAAATGAAAATGTAAAGAATATTGGAAATCTTAACTATTTAAAGGCAACACAGTACCAATAGGAAATATGAAAGTTATTCAAAAAGAACATAGTTCCCTACAAAAAGATGTGGTTGTTGCAAGAACAAAGAAACAAGTCACTCGTTACATAGAACAAGTGGAGAAAGGGTCAGTAGGTAAAACTCAGTGACATTCCATCACATACTTGAAAACTGTAATATATATGTAATTTTATTTAATTTTTCTCCCTCCCCATCTCTGTTAGATGAGGTTTTATTTTCTGTTAATGAGTTCTTTTGCTTTTTTTTGATTTAGGACTTCAAGGATGGGAGGAACGGCTGAAGATATCTGACCGGGCACATATTGGTACGGTTCTGTTTTGACTTCATTAGGTCTTGAGTAATTTGGGTTTATTCCTGATGACATTGACTATGTGCAGCATTGTCTCTGACAACTAAAAACACCAAGAAAGTCCATATCTGTTCCATTGGAATTAGAGCTCTTCTATTTTTCTGTGTAGTGTTCAATTTCCATCAGGCCGTTGATGGGATACAGGAGCAGCTCAGACAGCAGCAGGCAGGGAAGAAGTGAGTTTTCATTTTTTGCACTTATGAAAGCTCATTTATAAAAGCTTAATTTGTAGATAATTTTCTGTAAGATTAATACCGAGTTCACCCTCCTTTGCTTTACAGTTTGGGCACCACTAAGAAGGGCATTGGACCTGCATATTCCTCCAAAGCAGCACGCAATGGACTGAGAGTGTGTGATCTAGTCTCAGACTTTTCAGTCTTTGAGGAAAAGTGAGTATAATATATTTCTTTTTAATTTTTCTGAAAACTGTGCATGAAAATGAGCATGTCTGCTTCTGTTAGACTTCCTTTATCTTAGAACTGCCCATTTATGCAATTCTAATTGATTATCTTGATATTGTAACATTATTTAATTTAAATCACATTATAATTGTATGGTAATTACATATCAGTCATAGTGTAGGCTACAAATCAATGCCTAAATGATCAGATTGACCCTCATGGGAGGAGGAGAAATACATGTAAATATCTCTCCACAGGTTTCGGGTGCTGGCTGGTCACTTTCAGACCACATATCCTAACCTTAATATTGATATTGATGCTGAGCTTGAGCAACTGAAGGTGATTAGCAGCTTGGCATCTTTCAGTATGATTAGTGAGAGTTCTCATTCATGAACCTGCCAAGTAATATTTTCTCCATTTCACCCACAGGGTTATGCTGAGAAGTTGCGGCCTCTAGTAACTGATGGGGTTTATTTCATGCACAAAGCCCTCAATGGACCAAGCAAGAAGATTCTGGTGGAAGGAGCCAACGCTGCCTTACTGGATATCGATTTCGGTATGAATAGCAATCTTGCATAAAATGGGAGATCCACTGGAGTGCTTTGAGAAATCTGATTTAACAGTGTGAATGATAGAAATGTCTAATGTTTCCATCTCTCTCAGGGACCTACCCCTTTGTGACCTCATCAAACTGTACAGTCGGAGGCGTTTGCACAGGCCTTGGAGTCCCGCCGTCTCATGTTGGCCGTGTGTATGGAGTGGTGAAGGCCTACACCACCAGGGTGGGAGTTGGGGCATTCCCTACTGAGCAAGATAATGTGAGTGAGCCTCAGTTTGTTATAAAGAGCGAGTCAGAAGGGAAAACTCATGACATTCCCTCGCATGTATTATATTTGAAAATTGTTAATGTATTTCTTGATGTTTTCTAGGATACTGGAGATCTGCTTCAGAGCAAAGGGAGAGAATTTGGCGTCACGACAGGCAGGCGGCGTCGCTGTGGATGGCTGGACCTGGTTTTGGTTCGCTATGCCCACATGGTTAATGGTTTTTCAGCGTGAGTTGTGTTTTACCTACACTACCACTCAAATTTCTCATGCTCAACACGGCCACTTTATTATTTGACCAAAATTCAGTAGAAAAGTAATATTGTAAAGTATTGCAATTTAAAATAATGATTTTGTATTTGGATCTATTTTAACATAATTTATCCCTGTGATGGCAAATCATACTAATATGCCAATTTGGTGCTCAATAATACTTCTTAATATCAATGCTGAAAACCGCTGTCTATTAGGTTTTTGTACCTATGGCACAGGTTAAACAGTTTAGTAAGCTTTGTTTAGTTAATTTAACAATACTTTTCCTTCTCTTTCTCTCAGCATTGCTCTGACCAAGTTGGACATTCTTGACACGTTGCCAGAAATAAAGATTGGCATAGCCTACACAGTCGATGGAAAGCCTCTTCCCAGTTTTCCTTGTAAGTTGACTAAATAAGTCTTGTATCATGATATGAGTAATTTTATATCGCAATAACAATATATATCACAATATAGTTATTTTTCTTTTAACTCTTTCCCTGCCAGTGTTTTTGAAAAAAGTTGCCAACCACTGCCAGCATTTTTGATGATTTTCACTAAAATTTCATGGCCCCCCAGAATTTTTAGTTGTATGACTATCTGAACATGCAATACATCAAAATCTAGAACAGACCCTCTACTTTTAAACATTTAAAACTTTTAAACTTTTATCCATTTTATTCTAGCTTTAAGCATTCTTTTTTTATCAATAAAAAGCAGAAAGCAGCAAATATGAGCAAAAAGCAGAGAAAATCGCATTTTTATCAAATGCTACGTCTGGATCATATTCAGTAATATTATCAAAGCAAAGATGCAGTAGATGGCTTCCGTCAGTACTCCCAAAGCTTGCACAGTCCTTTACCACTTCCTGGATTGACATTGCACTTGGTAACATTGGGCAGTTTTCATTTATATGCGGTTAGTGTTGATGATCGCATTATTTTTCATATGCACATGCTTGCATATGAGATCGCTCATTTCTGCGGCTTCCTCGCCTGTGCTTTTGATCGAGTGATTCTAGACTCATTCAGGAGATTTGTAATAGCGCCCCGAGCATATAACAGCTAGAACGCAGAAACCTGGAAAATTCTGTTTGGCGGGGAAAGAGTTAATACGTTTTTATGATATCAGATTTTTTGATACCGTAGAATTTTCATAATTCTTGTCACCAGTGTCAATATCACAGAAATACAAAAAAAAAATAAATAATTCAAGCTCACTGAAGATAAATAACTTATTATAAACAATAGGACAAAAACTACAATAAGTAAATAATTAATGCAACATACATTGTATAACTTATTCAAAAACACTGCATAGTTTTCACTGTGTAAATTAAATTTCTTATTATGAAAGTTACAAAAGTGATTTAGTCTAGAGCAGTGAGATTAATATTGTAACATGTATTACATGGATTAAAGTTCTCAGTCGCTACGACGGATTTCCGTCAATTGCTGGGAGTCTACGACGGATTTCCGTCAATTGCAGGGTTCCGCCTGTCCTTAATGTCTTAAATTCACTTTTCATAATTTTAAGGCCGTAAATATGCTTACATTTATCAAATAGTGTAATAAATGTCTTAATTTTAGTTTGAATAGGTCTTAAATTAAGGAAAGACTAGGTGTATTCGGCCTGCTGAGGGGGATGTGATCAAAGCCTGGAGTGGAGCGAAAGCACGTTCCTCTCTCCTCTCTAAGCGTCCACTCACGGGAAAACTGATCCGTGTTCACTCCATTTTAAAAGTTATCAGGGATTAAAGTTTTCTGTCTCTACGGATTTCCATCAGTTGGAAAAAAAAAATGAGGGGAAAAGAAACATGTAGCGCACTGTTGTTGTTCTGCCGGTGTTGTGCCGATTTTCGACTCCCTGCCAAATTATTACTCCCCTCGTTGAAATCGCTACCTGATTGCCTAATCCTAACCCCGCCCCCACACCGAACCCTAAACCTACCAATACTAGGGGAGTAATAATCTGGCGGGGGTCAGAATTCGGCACTACACCGGCACACCAAAAATCATCCCCGCCACGGCTGCAGCTTCTCACTGACAACAGTAACGCCGCTCGCATCATTCACAGTCGGGTTATTAGCAGAGAACACAGAGCACAACTTGAATTTCGGCGCGGGATTGCGGATATTAATAATAATTCTACTCATTCCCGCAGGTTCCGACGGAATGTATCACATTTGCAGGTGCTTTTGAGTCTTGATAACTCACTCACACGCTCTCATTTTCTGTGCGCCCGCAGATCGCGATGAGGAGTGACAGCTTTTAATAATTAGTAAGGGAGTTTGCAAATGTGATATTGATTTAATACAACTCAATAAACAAGTACTGCATGATTTTACTCTATCATCAAGGAAAATAGTTCCAAATAAAGTAACAGCTGAGCCGCTGCGCATCTCTAAAAGCAAACACAGCGGTATTTCATTCATGAATGAACTGTGTTTTTGAGCGAATCTAGTGAGTAAGTGATTCATGATAAGACAGTCACTTGCTTCATTCCGGAATGAATCAGCCGTCCGAACGAATCAATTGAATAAATGATTCAGTGAAAAAAATCAGTGACTTACCGCCGCCTGCTGGTGGTTTGTTTCATTTTTAGCGTATCATTTCAGTTATTTAATTCATTTAATATTTCTGTATTCAAAATTTATATTTAAAACTTTAATCTCCACATGAATCTATAAATTTAGTTGCACTCATGCCAGCTCTGAGCCTCACTAAACGTCTGAAAATGTACCTACAACTACAAGCCACTTTTGAGTTCTTCTGTGCCACCTCTGTAGTACAAATAATTTTATTAATACTAATTTCATATGATTGGTAACTTATTTGTCTTATTCTACTACTTATTATATTGTTTTAAATATAATTTTTAAAAACCTTATAACCATAAATTTTTGAATTTGACAAAGATGAAAATGATCCCATTGCAAAGGTGAAAGGAAAATACCCCGGTAAGTCACTTTAAGGAGTCAAATGTCACATCATATTAGGAAGGCTAATTTTTTATCAGAATTTTTGATTATTGATCAGAAGGTGCTCCTATATTTTTTAAATTAGGAGGACAAGCGCTCCTAAAAAGAAAAGTAAGCATAGAGCCATGTGTAACATATTAGATCCATGCATGAGGTCTTAAAGAGACAGCAGCCTAAATAAACCTGCTGCTGTCTTTCATTATACAGTGAAGACTATCCAGTGTTATTTTACAGTTGAATAGATTATAGTTAGACCTAACTGAAAATAATTTGCATCTTATCGTTTTTGTTTGTGCTATTGATTGTAATTAATTTATTTGTTCTTATTTTATTATTTACTATTTACTTGTCTTTTTTAGTTAAAATAAATTCAATTCTGAGTGCAGGTGATTCTTGGGTGGGGAGGGGGCATGGTCCATGGGAAATGAGTCCTGCTACCACAGCTGGAAAATATCCTAGAAGAAACACTGCATACATTTAATAAAATTAGAAAAATGCATTTACAAAGGTAAAAAGAATATGCCCCTGTAAATCTCTTTGAGTCAAATGTCACCTTGTATTAAGGCGGCAAATCTTTTTATCAGAATTGTTTTATTATTGATTAGAAGGTGCGCCTAAATTTCTTAAATTAGAAGCACAAGCGCTCCTAATTACAAGAAGAAAAACACAGCTCTTAAACTGGGTGTGTGACAGGTATGGCTGTGGAATGGGGTTTGGCCGAGGAAAAATTTTCAGTCAGAAGTTTTTTTTTTTGCTTTAATCCATGGTATTAGCATAGACCTTTTCTGATAGTGAAGGATTGTCATTGTATTTTTCAGCAAACATGGACGTCCTCACAAAGGTTCAAGTGACTTATGAGACGTTCCCTGGCTGGTGTTGTAGCACTGAGGGAGTCCGCTGTTTTGATGAGCTGCCTTCACAGGCGCAAGCTTACATTCGTTTTATCGAGAATTTCTTGCAGGTGCCAGGTAAAAATACACATACTGTGTAAATCACTTTCATATACAGGTGCATCTCAATAAATTAGAATGTCATGGAAAAGTTTCTTTATTTCAGTAATTCAACTCAAATTGTGAAACTCGTGTATTAAATTCAATGCACACAGACTGAAGTAGTTTAAGTCTTTGGTTCTTTTAATTGTGATGATTTAGGCTCACATTTAACAAAAACCCACCAATTCACTCTCTCAACAAATTAGAATATGGTGACATGCCAATCAGCTAATCAACCTAAAACACCTGCAAAGGTTTCCTGAGCCTTCAAATGGTCTTTCGTTTGGTTCACTAGGCTACACAATCATGGGGAAGACTGCTGATCTGACAGTTGTCCAGAAGACAATCATTGACGCCCTTCACAAGGAGGGTGAGCCACAAATATGCATTGCCAAAGAAGCTGGGTGTTCACAAAAATGTTGTATCAATCCATGTTAACAGAAAGTTGAGTGGATGGAAAAAGTGTGGAAGAAAAAGATGCACAACCAACCGAGAGAACCGCAGCCTTATGAGGATAGTCAAGCAAAATTGATTCAAGAATTTGGGTGAACTTCACAAAGAATGGACTGAGGCTTCACAAGGAATGGACTGAGGCATCAAGAGCCAGCACACACAGACCTGTCAAGGAATTTGGCTACAGTTGTCATATTCCTCTTGTTAAGCCTCCTGAACCACAGACAACCACAGAAAACAGTCAGAGGCATCTTACCTGGGCTAAGGAGAAGAAGAACTGGACTGCTGCCCAGTGGTCCAAAGTAATCTTTTCAGATTAAAGCAAGTTTTGTATTTCATTTGGAAACCAAGGTCCAGAGTCTGGAGGAAGGGTGGAGAAGCTCATAGCCCAAGTTGCATGAAGTCCAGTGTTAAGTTTCCACAGTCTGTGATGATTTGGGTGCAATGTCATCTGCTGGTGTTGGTCCATTGTGTTTTTGAAACCAACGCCACTGCACCCGTTTACCAAGAAATTTTGAGCACTTCATGCTTCCTCTGCTGACCAGCTTTTTAAAGATGCTGATTTCATTTTCCAGCAGGACACTGCCAAAAGCACCAAAAGTTGGTAAAATGATGGTGTTGGTGTGCTTGACTGGCCAGCAAACTCACCAGACCTGAACCCCAAAGAGAATCTATGGGGTATTGTCAAGAGGAAAATGAGAAACAAGAGACCAAAAAATGCAGATGTGCTGAAGGCCGTTATCAAAGCAACCTGGGCTTCCATACCACCTTAGCAGTGCCACAAACTGATCATGCCGAATTGAGGCAGTAATTAAAGCAAAAGGAGCCCCTACCAAGTATTGAGTACGTATACAGTAAATGAACATACTTTCCAGAAGACCAACAATTCACTAAAAATGTTTTTTTTATTGGTCTTATGAAGTATTCTAATTTTTTGCTATAGTGAATTGGTGGGTTTTTGTTAAATGTGAGCCTAAATCATCACAATTAAAAGAACCAAAGACTTAAACTACTTCAGTCTGTGTGCACTGAATTTAATACACGAGTTTCACAATTTGAGTTGAATTACTGAAATGAACTTTTCCACGACATTCTAATTTATTGAGATGCACCTGTACATAACCTACTGACATGCTTAGAAATGTCAAAATGGTCATAAGAAAAAAATTCTCTTTTCAGTGAAGTGGGTTGGAGTTGGCAAGTCAAGAGAAAGCATGATAAAGCTGTTCTGATGAGGGGAACGGCTGAACTTCATTTGATGGTCTGCCAGGACATCCATCATCACGACCGTTGGAGGACCAGATCTTTCTTTTATGCATCAGCGCTGAGATTAAGACTAACTGTGGGTTTAGAATCCACTGAATGTCCCACTCAAAGTGATCACCAGCATTGTATACAGGTCTGGTTTGAGCACCAGAATCGCTTTCCTGCATTCGTAAATCTTGACTCATACCTATTTCTTCCAAAGCGCATCCCAGAACTCCTCTGAACATACCTCTGCCAATCGCTAGTAGTTGTCTGAAGTCTGAGTTAATTGCAGAGCTTCAGATTGAGGGGTGTCATTTTACCGTTTTTCTTAAAATCAAACTTTGCACTCTAGCATTTAAATTTTCCATTTTCATTGCTAATAGGTGGATAAAACCAAACTGATTTTTAAGATTGTCGTGCTGTTTTTCAGTGTGAGGGGGCGAATGCTAAATCTTGTCTTTTTAATTCAGTGTTTGTGTATACTCTTGAGACCGGTTTGATGTGGTTTGAAATATCAAAAGGGACCTTCAGTCTTTGTGATATTGGGGGGGAAAAAAGAGGCATTGTTAATAGCCAGCGATTAGTGCACTCAGACACAGATCTTGAATCTATGAATGACAGTTATACATACACAGATATACATTGCATTCCACCTAGTGCACAAACTCATTTGCTGCTGTTTTTTTTTTTGTTTTTTTTAATAAAGTGCAAAACTAATTATGGTTTGTGTGAATGCCATTTGTACTCTGAAAAATATATTTCAAATGCTTACAAAATATGTATAAAGCTAGATATTTTAGTTCAGAAATATGTTGCATGTCACTTTAAAGTCGCACATCCTGTTTTTTATAAGAAACAACTGGATTTAAGTGTTATCATATTACAAGTTCTTTAGTAAAAAAGTTACTAAATTTCCCAGAACATATTTTGCAATCTCGGTAATGAGGATATGATGAGTAACAGTTCCATCGGAAACAGTTCCATAGGATTCAAATGAACACGGTAATCTGAATTATCATCAGTCTAACGTTTGTCTCGTGAGGCAGCAGTTATTCGAGTATAATGCAAGTCATTCTCTGTGTGCTGTGTATCGTCCTGTACCACCAGACATTTGGGATGGACGTTCAGGTATAATTTAACCTTTTTTTTAGCCGAAAAGCAGACGTTTGTTATAGGAACCTAATTTATATATTTCAGTTTGTGCTGTTGTATTACCTGTAAATTATAATTTTAATGTTTTCTCTGTTAACCTAGTTTTTTCTCTAGTACACAGTTAAGTGATAGTAAAACGGTATTAATGTCGTGATTTTTAAAAATGCATGGAATTATGTTTAGTGATTTATAGTCTGTGTGGGGTGTGTGTGTGTGTGTGTGTGTGACTTTTCTGCAGTTACGTGTTGGCGTTGTAAACACAGCGTACGTGTTTGGGTGAATGACCTAGGATGATGGAGTACGTGCTTAGTCTCATAATATCTGTTAGTGTAATTATAACACGAGGCAGGAGAGATGTAGACACGCCTAATTTAATTTGTAGCACAAGTTTTCGGTCTGCCTCTCTATTTTTTATGGCCAATACACCCTATTAATACAAAAACAAAATGTTACGTGCAGATTATGCCAAACTTGTCGGTAAATCTGAAACAATGTAACACTAGAAAACCAGTTAGGGCTTAATAAATAAACCTCGAAATTAACCAAACTGTTGTATCTTTAAACCCACAGCATCCTCAAAATATCAATCACGAATCTGTTCAAGGTATTCTCTCTCGCTCTGTCTCTGTCATTGGTCTGTTTATAACTATTCATAGTTGAATAGACCATATCATTTGTTTTCAACAATATTTCTTAGAGAACGCAACTCATGTTACGTATCGTTGTCATATTGTGTTCTCCATTCATTCATATTATATACATATATATATACACACTGCTCAAAAAAATTAAAGGAGCACTTTAAAAACACATCAGATCACAATGGGGAAAAAATATCATGCTGGATATCTTTACTGATATGGACTGGGTAATGTGTTAGGAATGAAAGGATGCCAAGATAAATGAAAATTATCAATCAACTGAATTAAAAGACACCCCAAAAATCAAAGTGAAAAAATGATGCAGCAGGCTAGTCCATTTTGCTGAAATTTCATTGCAGCAACTCAAAATGTTACTCAGTAGTTTGTATGGACCCCACGTGCTTGTGTGCATGCCTGTCAACATCGGTGCATGCTCCTAATGAGACGACGGAGTCTGGGGTATTTTCTCCCAGATCTGGACCCAGGGCATCACTGAGCTCCTGGACAGTCTAAGGTGCAATCTGGCGCCGTCAGATGGACCGAAACATAATGTCCCAGAGGTGTTCTATTGGATTTAGGTTAGGCGAGCGTGGTAGCCATTCAATGGTATCAATTCCTTTATCCTCCAGGAACTGCCTGCATACTCTTGCCACATGAGGCCACCAGGAGCAACCCAGGACCCACTGCACCAGCGTAGGGTCTGACAATGGGTCCAAGGATTTCATCCCGATACCTAATGTCAGTCAGGGTGCCATTGTCTAGCCTGTAGAGGTTTGTGCGTCCCTCCGTGGATATGCCTCCCCAGACCATCACTGACCCACAACCAAACCGGTCAGGCTGAAAGATGTTACAGGCAGCATAACATTCTCCACGTCTTCTCCAGACCCTTTCACTTCTGTCACATGTGCTCAGGGTGAACATGCTCTCATCTGTGAAAAGCACAGGGTGCCAGTGGCGGACCTACCAATTCTGGTGTTCAATGGCAAATGCCAATCAAGCTCCACGATGCCGGGCAGTGAGCACAGGGCCCACTAGAGGGCGTCAGGCCCTCAGGCCACCCTCATGAATCTGTTTCTGATTGTTTGGTCAGAGACATTCACACCAGTGGCCTGCTGGAGGTCATTTTGTAAGGCTCTGGCAGTGCTCATCCTGTTCCTCCTTGCACAAAGGAGCAGATATCGGTCCTGCTGATGGGTTAATGAAAGTCTATGCCCCTGTCCAGCTCTCCTAGAGTAACTGCCTGCCTCCTGGAATCTCCCCCATGCTCTTGAGACTGTTCTGGGAGAAACAGCAAACCTATTGATGTGCCATCCTGGAGGAGTTGGACTGCCTGTGCAACCTCTATAGAGTCAGGTATCGCCTCATGCTACCAGTAGTGATACTGACCCTAGCCAAACGCAAAACTAGTGAAAAACAGTCAGAAAAGATGAGTATAGGGATAAAAATGTCAGTGGCCTCCAGCTTTAAAACCATTCCTGTTTTGGGGGTCGTCTTATTGTTGCCCATAGTGCACCTGTTGTTAATTTCATTAACAGCAAAGCAGCTGAAACTGATTAACAACCCCCTCTGCTACTTAACTGACCAGATCAATATCCCAGAATTTTAATTGACTTGATGCTATACTCTGATTAAAAAGTGTTCCTTTAATTTTTTTGAGCAGTGTGTATATATATATATATATTTTTTTTTTTTTCATTTTAATTAATTTTTTTTTATTTTATTTCGTAGCAGTCTATGTCGGCAGCTTTTGCAAGCCACGCGAAACTTTAGTTGAAGTTGAGCGTGAGTTCCCTGAGGCGAAGCTCAGGCATGTTGTTCCCTCATGTGTGCCTCTGCAGCGCTGTGGAGGCTGCTGCTCTGATGAGGCTATGCTGTGTGTGAGTGTCAGCACACACACCACTGTGATGCAGGTATAATGGATAGTTCATCATCACATGTGTTGTTCCTACTCTTATTTGTTAGTTATTTTATTATTTTTTTCCCAACAAAATTACAGCTGAGGCAGCTTGTGCATGGTGTTGAAGAGATTATTGAGCTGCCGTTTGTTGAACACAGCCAGTGTCAGTGCAGGTAATGTGCAGGTTTATTACTTAACATTTGCAATGATTGCTTTATAATTTCATAGATCTTCTGTAAATCATATATCTGTATTTACATTTAGATGTGGCTAAGTTAACTTCTCGTGGTGTTTAAATAATAATAATTATTATTATTGTTATTATTATTATTATTTTCTTCTTAACAGGCACAGAAGCCAACTGTGATGCTTTTTGAAACAGCTCACCCATGCCGCAGAAATTGTAATCTGCTTATTTAAGTTATTTAAATGATTACTTACATTATTAATATATTAAATATAATAATAACAACATTACTTTTATATTTAAGATTGTGTAAAACATTGCTTTTATCTAAAAAAAATTGCTGTTCACTTAAGTACAATTACCTTTTTCTCTTTTACTTTCTAAAACTTCTTTCATTCAGTTGTTTTTTTATGTGCATTCTACATACAAGACGAAATAAGAACAGATAAACATTCCTACATTGCTTCAAGTAAGCAATTTCATTATTAATTATTAAGAGATTATAAAATTAAAAAAATAACCCTAACAGACAAGAAAAGAAGAGGAAGACAGCAAATGCTACACATGAAAACATGAATGAAAGAAATGTCAAACATGGTGCATATTCTGGTGCCTGTTTTGATTGCTTTCTTATTAATAAATGATTTTAATTCAATCATGTGTTTGACTAATTTTAACATAATAAAACTGATGAAAATAGTGATATCAGTATCTATACAACTAGTCATTTTCTCTCATCTGCGTTGTCTTCAACTCACTACATCAAACATACAGCGCCACCTTGTGTTGAAGATAATAACCGAATCTCCTTTAAGAATACGTGGCAGTGACGTCAATATTTGTGTTAAGACCCGGATGTTATTCAGAACCTGCACACAGTTCAACCACCAGAGAGGCAGAGTGGTGAGAAATGAATCTTTGTATTTTTCAGCTCACATGTTGTCATCTCCCCTTTACTTCACAAATCAGCGCTGCTCATTTATTCAGACGCGTGTGGCGCTTCTCATTGTTTGACCGATGAAACATTAGGATTAACGTTATATATTCAGCTACACACTTAGCTTAGCAGCTAACTAGAGCTGGATTTCATAATTAATAATAAATAATGTGATACGCAAATGACTTACTACCACACTGCTGCATTTTTTGTTTTTAAAAGTGAAACTGCGCAGATGACAACTGTAGAGAAGCAGAAGTTTCTATATACATATTCTCTTCAAAACAGCTGTTGTTTAAACTAAATTGATCAGAAGTGACAGGAAAGACATTTATAATGTTACAAAAGATGGCTATTTCAAGTATAAGCTGTTATGTTGAACTTTCTATTCATCAAAGAATCCTGAAACAAATGATAGTTTCTACACAAATATTAAGGGAGTTTTACTGTTAACACACTTTCACTTTGATTTCTCTTTCCTCTTTATAAGGTGATGAGTTGGTGCATCCATGAACGCACGGCGGCGTCACGGTCCTAGAAGCAGCCAGGACGGGGTGTACACTGGGCCGTCTCAGACCCAGTCCCAGCTGGTCCAGCAGCTGGAAACCCCCCTGGCTGTCCCAGCACCCATCGCCCCTGTCGTAGACACACTCAGCATGTCCTGCCGAGACCGTACCAGCGAGTTTCAGTCGGTGTGCAAGTCCCTGCAGGGGAGACAGGTGCCATAACTATTGATCCATATTGTCCAGTAACCTGCGAGTGGCTAATAGGTTTAATAAGAAGGAGTTTGTGTTCATACTGGTGGCATCATGAGTTGAAAAATACCAAAGAACTGTTGCTCTTCTCTTGTTCTTTTCCAGAATGGAGCACAGCCTGTCAGAGCTGTCAACAGTGCAGTCAGACAGCGGAGTGAATTCACACTCTTGGCTAAGTGAGTTAAACTCTCAGTCGCTCATATAAAGTGATTATGTGATTTACCTGGATTTCTGAAAATGTTGATCTGATCTTCAAATAAGTAACAGCCATACACAAGCATATTCTGCTTAAATTAATAACTCGCACATTCTGATATGAAAATATTATTTGTGACCCTGGACCACAAAACCAGTCATAAGGGTCCATTTTTTGAAATTGAGATTTATACATCATCTGAAAGCTGAATAAATAAGCTTTCCATTGATGTATAGGACAATATTTGGCTGAGATGCAACTATTTGAAAATCTAGAGACTGAGGGTGCAAAAAAATCTAAATATTGAGAAAATTGCCTTTAAAGTTGTCCAAAAGAAGTTCTTAGCAATGCATATTACTAATCAAAAATGAAGTTTTGATATACACTGCTCAAAAAAATTAAAGGAACACTTTTTAATCAGAGTATAGCATCAAGTCAATTAAAATTCTGGGATATTGATCTGGTCAGTTAAGTAGCAGAGGGGGTTGTTAATCAGTTTCAGCTGCTTTGGTGTTAATGAAATTAATAACAGGAGCAAACAATGAGACGACCCCCAAAACAGGAATGGTTTTACAGGTAGAGGCCACTGACATTTTTTTCCTACTCATCTTTTCTGACTGTTTTTCACTAGTTTTGCATTTGGCTAGGGTCAGTGTCACTACTGGTAGCATGAGGCGACACCTGGACCCAACAGAGGTTGCACAGCAGTCCAACTCCTCCAGGATGGCACATCAATACGTGCCATTGCCAGAAGGTTTGCCGTGTCTCCCAGCACAGTCTCAAGAGCATGGAGGAGATTCCAGGAGACAGGCAGTTACTCTAGGAGAGCTGGACAGGGCTGTAGAAGGTCCTTATCCCATCAGCAGGAACGGTATCTGCTCCTTTGTGCAAGGAGGAACAGGATGAGCACTGCCAGAGCACTACAAAATGACCTCCAGCAGGCTGCTGGTGTGAATGTCTCTGACCAAACAGCCAGAAACAGACTTCATGAGGGTGGCCTGAGGGCCTGACGCCCTCTAGTGGGCCCTGTGCTCACTGCCCGGCATCGTGGAGCTTGATTGGCATTTGCCATTGAACACCAGAATTGGTAGGTCCGCCACTGGCACCCTGTGCTTTTCACAGATGAGAGCAGGTTCACCCTGAGCACATGTGACAGAAGTGAAAGGGTCTGGAGAAGCCGTGGAGAATGTTATGCTGCCTGTAACATCGTTTAGCATGACCGGTTTGGTGGTGGGTCAGTGGTGGTCTGGGGAGGCATATCCACGGAGGGACGCACAAACCTCTACAGGCTAGACAATGGCACCCTGACTGACATTAGGTATCGGGATGAAATCCTTGGACCCATTGTCAGACCCTACGCTGGTGCAGTGGGTCCTGGGTTGCTCCTGGTGGCCTCATGTGGCAAGAGTATGCAGGCAGTTCCTGGAGGATAAAGGAATTGATACCATTGAATGGCTACCACGCTCGCCTAACCTAAATCCAATAGAACACCTCTGGGACATTATGTTTCGGTCCATCTGACGGCGCCAGATTGCACCTTAGACTGTCCAGGAGCTCAGTGATGCCCTGGGTCCAGATCTGGGAGAAAATACCCCAGACTCCGTCGTCTCATTAGGAGCATGCACCGATGTTGACAGGCATGCACACAAGCACGTGGGGTCCATACAAACTACTGAGTAACATTTTGAGTGCTGCAATGAAATTTCTCAGCAAATGGACTAGCAATTTTGGCTATGGACTAACTTTGATTTTGAATATCTTTGAATTCAGCCCTCTGTAGGTTGATAATTTTAATTTCCATCAAACGATGTGGCATCCTTTCATTCCTAACACATTACCCAGTCCATATCAGTATAGATATCCAGCATGATATTTTTCCCCATTGAGATCTGATGTGTTTTTAAAGTGTTCCTTTAATTTTTTTGAGCAGTGTATTTACAGTAGGAAATTTACAAATATCTTCATGGAACATGATCTTTACTTAATTTCCTAATGATTTTTGGCTTAAAAGAAAAACTGATAATTTTGACCCATACGATGTATTTTTGGCTATTTCTATAAATATACATGTGTGACTTAAGACTGGTTTTGTGGTCCAGGGTCACATTTGGTTATATTTAACATACATATGTGTACATATTCTCAGTGCATGGTGGAAGTAGCTAGTTTGTGAATGCTTGGATCACTAACCTCAATGAACCCAGAGTTTGTTATGATTGAGACCTTAATGAACAGTAGGAATTTTACACCGTTCCTCTAAATGTAACTGTATAAGTTCTACAATGTCCTTGGAGTGTTTGGTTTGGTTGCTCATGTAAAAGTCTCTCAGTTAGGTTGAAGGTGGCTTTCCAGCTTCATGCAAGTCAGCAATTCTTAATATTAGGTGCTGTGAGATCTCTTTTGTTCCAGGCATGGTTCACATCAGGCATTGCTTTTTGTGAATGCCTATAATAAGGAAAGTAAACCTATTTTCTTTAGAAATGTACTCTTTTTTTTTTTTTTTTTTTTTTTTCTTTTTAGTCATTGATGCTTTTTAACAAGGTAAAAATAATAAATCAGCCTTTCATTTAGTTTGATATGTTAACAGGCTTATCAAGATCTCTCAGATTGTGATTCAAAATACAGTTATGTATTCTCGCACCAAAAGAAAAAGAAAACAAATGATGAGAAAAATGCATAATAACAATATTAATGAATACGTATATTTACACAGCGAGAATTTAAACAAAGGAAAGCTTATTCACTCAAGAAATGTTATATTGTGTAATTAAGTGACATGTAATAACATTTTAATTACACTCTAAATACATGTCTAAACCATTTTAAAGGGGTCATATAATGCTATATCCACTTTTACAAGTTGATTGTACTGAAATGTGTGTTGGCAGTGCCTGTACACAACCATCCTTTAATGATAAAAATCCATCCAGTGTTTTCTTTTTAATCTCCTAATATGTTTTCCCCTGTCTCAAATCGAGCTGTTCGTCTTGTGACGTCACAAGATCGGAAGCCCCTCCCACGATTGTTGATTGACAGGAGCGTTTCAACACAGACCCGCCCTGAGCAAGCTGTCATCATAGTCCACCATTGTCGATACGCTGGAGCAGAGTGGCGTCTAAGGGAGCGTGGTGTTCTGTTCTTGGGTGTAATAACGAACACAGCAGTCGTTTTAAATAGTAGTCGTTTTGATGTTCCTAAATCAGAACCTCTGAAGACGCAGTGGCTGAGTTTTGTTTTCGAAAGGAATAGTCCCCCAGATCAACCTCAATTCTTTTATGTTTGCGCGAATCATTTCTCACCAGACTGCTTTATAAACGAGGATCAGTTTAAAGCTGGTTTTGCCAAGAAGCTGCTCCTGAAAAAAGGATCGGTACCAACTATTCATGTTCGTGCTGCACCTCCAGAAGAAGTGAGTGTAACGTTTTATTAACCTTTATATTAATCTTTGCTAATCGCTGCATGTTTCACCATGAATGTGGCTAAAGTTTACACTAACTTTCATTACGTGAAATCAAGTGTGCATTACGGCATGTTTTCTATGTACGACGTTCTCAATATAATTCATAATCCCACGTTTGTAATGAACAACGCGTTATGGTTATTGTGTTATTATAAACTGTGTACGCTGTGGTAAAGTTAACGTGGTAACAGTACATTAAGCTTACTTTTGTAGATGGTTTATAACGGTGTCTGTTACTGATTAATAAGTAATATTATGTGCCAGTACATACAAAGATAGATCAAAGTGACATTACGTTAACCAACCATTCAGAAACGTCCTGTTCGAGCCTTAATTGTCGAACTTCTTCGGGGCCATCATCTTGTTCCGTGTCCGACTCCGGTTCAAATTTTTTTTTTTTTTTTGACTCCGGTTCAAATTGATATGGTTGCACAGTGTCCTCAGAAACTCCCGCTGCCATTCTTCCGCCAAAAGATACCCTCAACTGTTGTCAAGGCAACACTCCACGTGCGTTGTGTCACGCCCCACAGAGCAGAGGGGCGGGGTGAGCAGAGCTCGCGATCATTTAAAGGCACATGCACTGAAATGGAGTGCTGAACAGAGAGCTGTTTTTGACCAGGTAAAATGAGTGTTTTCTTACAATACTAACGAGAATGTTTAATTAAAGTATATTACAAACTTTTCATTTAGACCCTAAAGAATCATATTAACTTGTACAAAAATGGCATTATATGACCCCTTTAAGCATTTTTAAAACAAAATAATGATTATTAAGTACAGATAACATGAATTATTAATTCTTAAATAACATTATGTTTCACAGTGGCAATTTTGTTAAATATATAGACCATATATAGACCACTGTTCAACATTTTTGGGTCAATATTATTTTTTAAAGAAATTAATCATTTTAATATAGCAAGGAAAGTGACAGTAAAGACATTTAAATGTTACAAAAGATTTATATTTTTGTTAGATGCTGTTGTTTTGAATAATAAAAGAATCTTTAAAAAAATGTATCACATTTTCTGTAAAATATTAAGCAACACAACAGTTTTTAACATTAATGATATTAAGAAACGTTTCTTGAGCACCAAATCAGCATATTAGATTTGGTGATTTGGATTTATAGATTTCTGAAGGATCATGTGACACTGAAGACTGGAGTAATGACTGCTGAAAATTCAGCTTTGCAATCACAGGAATAAATTAAAAAATATATTAAAATATATAATGGGTATTAAATTGTAATAATATTGAAATGTAATAATATTACTGTTATTACTGTATTTTTAATCAGATAAATGCAGCTTGGTGAAAATAAGAGACATCTTTCAAAAACATTTAAAAAACTTTTGATTGTTAGTGCTTCATGCTTTTCTTTTTCAAGAATTAATTTTCATTATGGTATCACAACAATGGTTTATTATAGTTTACTTTATTAAAGCGTTTCCTAAGTATGACTTACATTTTTATTGTACTTTTTATCAGTACATTAATATGTCTGAATAAAAATAAACAAATGAGGATCATGTGATTGACCCAAATGTCAAACTCAAAATTAGTGAATGATTTTTATAGGGCAGAGTGTCTGAGTGCACTCCAGGTTAGCTGACTCCTGACTGCTGTTAGCTTTTGAAGCTTCACATACTTCAGTCTATTATTTGTTTATTGTTGAAGATCAGATCAAATTTTATGACCAATTTCCTGGAAAATCCAGAGGGTTTACAGACTTTTTCCTGCAACTGTGTTTAGTATTGGCACCGAGACGCTGCATTTGACCTATAATTTATTCAGACCTACTTAAGCTTTAATGGTCTGTGCTATTTCATCGCCTTGGCCTTATGACAGATATTGACCGCATCTTATTAACAGGCGAATTGGAAGAGACCTCAGCAACACTTTTGCCAAGTTGGAGAAGCTCACAATCCGTAAGTATCTCGTCTCCCTCGCCATCATCTAACACATGTACCACTGTAGACTGTTTTGACGTGTAACTCAATCCGTTTTCACCTGCAGTTGCCAAAAGAAAGTCCCTTTTTGATGACAAAGCAGCTGAAATTGATGAACTCACTTACATTGTGAAACAGGTTAGGGTGATTGTTACTTTCCCTTCGCAAAGGACACATTATTCTGTCTGTCCATTTCATACTGTAATCTGTCCGTGTTCACTCAGGACATTAACAGTCTAAATAAGCAGATAGCTGGCCTGCAGGAACTCGTTCGATCACGGAGTGGACAGAATGGCAGACATCTTCAGACGCATTCCAACACCATCGTAGTCTCATTACAGGTATTGACCTCTGGCCTTAGTGCTCAATCACAAAGTAAAGATGTCTAGTGGGCTTCCGCTTGAAATTAAAGCCTGTTTTCTGCTTGTAGTCCAAACTGGCATCGATGTCAAGTGACTTCAAGTCAGTCCTAGAAGTCAGAACAGAGGTAATTGATTTACTTTTTAAGTGTTAGATCCATCGTGCTACATTTCTGATCATTTTTTCAATGTTTGAATCATGTTTTCTCTCTGTTTAGAACCTAAAGCAGCAGAGAAGCAGGCAAGAGGAATTTTCTCAGACTCCTGCTTCATCTTCCTCTTTCCACGCCAACAGCTTCAGTAAGAGATTCTCTACTTGTGCAAAAGCAGATGTTGTCCACGTTCATGTAGTTATTCTTCCCTTTTGATACTCTTTCAACAGACAATTCAGTGCTTATGCAGGACGACTCCAAGAAGACAGATATATCTATAGATATGGACCTCGGCTCCAGTCAGCAGATGCAGTTGATTGATGAACGGGTATCGTTTGTTTATCGGTTGTTTTGTAATGTACAGCTGCAGGTAAACTGATTCAAGTAAGTTTGAATCTCTGTTGTCATGTGCTTGTTTAGGATACATACATTCAGAACCGCGCAGACACTATGCAAAATATAGAGTCCACCATTGTGGAGCTCGGATCCATATTTCAGCAGCTGGCTCATATGGTGAAAGAACAGGAAGAGACCGTACAAAGGTGAGGAAGGATCTTCTTTGAGAGATTCTTCATCATGAGGAGGTATTCTATGTCCATGTAGATAGATTTTCTGACATTTTCACCTATATTTGTGTCATTGTTTACCAAAACTATTAAAAGTCATTTTAGATCATTGAAATAAAACTAAAATAAAATGAGTAAAATATAATTTACGAAGCTTTAACTTAAGTTAATTTCCGTTTGAGTTTAAATTACTGTAAGTAAAACTGAAATTAAAATAAATTCAGCTAAATAGAAATATTAAAAAAACTAGTGCTGTCAAGTGATTAATCAGGATTAATTGCATCTAAAATAAAAGTTTTTGTTTACATAATACATGTATGTGTAGTGTGTATATTTATTATGTAAGTATAAATACACACGTATATATTTAAGAAAAATATGTTATGTTTATATATTAAATCTATTTATATATTATAGAAATTATATGAATATATAATACATGTAAATATCTTCAAAATATATGCTGTATGTGTGTGTATTTATATATGCATGATAAATATACACATTATGTAAACAAAAACTTATTTTGGATGCGATTAATTGTTTGACAGCACTAAAAAAAACTAAAACTAAGAAAAATGACAAAGCACATAATGGAACTACTGAAACTTTAACACAAATTCAAATGAATTCTGAAAATATAAATATAAAAGCTAATTCAAAATATTAAAAAATAATCAATACTATTAATTAAATAATACTAAAATAACTCTGACTTATACCCAGAAATGTAGGTCAGATTTAAGCACCAGTCTTTATTTTTCTTATTTCAGTTTCAGTGTCTAATCAATAAACAAGTCTGTTTTTTTTCCCCCATTTGCTTCCATTTGTGGTTTGGTCATCATTGTGTTTGACCATAATGAAAAGCTCTCTGCCAGTGTAATCGCCTCTTTTACTGCCGCAGTAACAGTTAGCCAGCAGTTTCTTCAGTAGTAAGTGGTACCAGTGTCATAAAAATTGTTTTCTAAATTGTTTTGACAGATTAATGATTCAGGTTGTTTTGAATAGGCCAGCATCTTGACTCAACTTTAACATCTTGAGACATACACTACCGTTCAAAAGAAATGACATTTATAATGTATTATAATTTATAATAAAAAGATTTCTATTTCAAATAAATACTGTTTGAATGTTTTAACTTTCTGTTCAATGTAACGCAGTTTTCACAAAAATATTGAGCAGCAAAGCTTTTCTCAACATTGATAAACATTGAGAAATTTCTTGAGCATCAAATCAGCATATTAGAATGATTTCTGAAGGATCATGTGAAGACTGGAGAAATGATGCTGAAAATTCAGCTTTAACAAAATAACTAGATAGTAAAGTTTGCATACAAACTTTAAGTTGGCTTTAAAAAGCCTAGCCAGAAAGTTTGTAAAAGTTTTAAATGCTTGAAGTTTGAAGGTTTTCAGTTTGAAGTAGTTTGAAATACGTAAAATAGTTTTAAAGATTAAAGTTTGAATGTTTTAAAGGAAATACAGTCTATCAGAAGAACAGACACAGAAAAACAGATCACTGGGGTACCTGGGGTGGCTTCTAGGGTAGTTGCTAGGGTCCTTGGGGTGGTTGCCAAGGAGTTGCTATGCGGTTGCTAGGGTACTTGGGGTGGTTGCTAGGGTGTTGCTATGCGGTTGCTAGGGAACTTGGGGTGGTTGCTAAGGTGTTGCTATGCGGTTGCTAAGGTACCCAGGGTGGTTGCTAGGATGTTGCTAGGCATGTGCTATGGTACCTGAGGTGGTTGTTAAGGTGTTGTTAGACTAAACATTTTAATATTTTAAATTGTAACAGTATTTCACAGTATTACTGTTTTTATACATGCAGTCTTGGTGAGCATAAGACTGAAAAAAATTGAACTGACCCCAAACTTTTGTTATTTACGCTATGTATGAACAAACAGTAATTCTTTCCGTTGAACTTCTCTCTTTCCTGACAGAATTGATGCTAATGTCGAGGACACTCAGCTGAACGTGGATCTCGCGCACACAGAGATACTCAAATATTTCCAGTCTGTGTCCAACAACCGCTGGCTGCTTATCAAGATGTTCTTAATCCTCATCATTTTTTTCATTGTCTTTGTGGTTTTCATGACCTGACGTCCACTCTTAAGAGGGGCAGATTTAAAGAATCGGGTGATTCTCAGTATTTGAGGAATGAAAGGGGCCGTTCTCTCAGTCTCTTTTTTTTTTTCTTTTCGAGCTCTCTTTTAGTGATCTTTTTCCTCAAAATGGATGGAATTGAATATTCGTAAGACTATATAGACAGAGCATTTGTCAGTTTGTAGTCGATTTAAAACAGTTTGTCCATTTAAATTTCAATCTGATATGTTTCTGTATCTGTAGAGCCAACTCTTGAAATTATGTCCCATATTTTGGTTTTCTAAATCACACAGACATATACAGACATATCCTTGAATAAAGCCAGCAATTGTCTCATGGACAAAGGCCCACAATTTTAACAGATTCTGGGTCACATTTGATTGATATTAATCATGTTAGACACCTTCAGACTTCATGTGTTCTGAGACCTTATTATGCATTTGCATTCTTTTTCTCTCTGTTGTCTAAATCTTATGCAGTGGTTTATAACAGAATCCCTCTTATATTCTGTCTGCTGCAGTAGACCACCAAGCCATCTCAAATGACCATTATTCTTCAACACTTTTATATTTTTAATATGTATTCTTTCTATTTTTGATTTTGGGATCGATTACCACTTTTACAACACTTGTGAACACAGCAGGTTCAGCAGGTGAGAAATAAGTATTTGGAGCCAGTGAACTTTTACAAATTTTGGCTGTGAATCATGAAATGTAAACAATTCGAACAGGAGGTTTTTTTATTTCATTGGGTGTTTTAATCATCCTTCACTAGCTTGTTTGAAATGTCTCAGTATATGTTTTCAGGGGGTCCTTGAGAATACTGCAAATGGTGTTTTCCAGAGAACACACCCATTTGTGTTTAACTGGACATTGAGATGGACATGGGGAACGTCCTACCCCACCATTTGTGAAATGCATTCTGTAGCATTCTGTAAAATGGAAGAACTGAAAAAAAATGTTGCTATGTCTTTTTACAGTAGCATATGTAGTAACCGATTACTTAAAATTCATGAGACTATTAATAAAGTTAATCAAAGCTATTTTTAAATTAAGGACAGAAGTGGCTTTTTAAAACTATAATGTTTAATTCTTGCATTTGATATATATGCCACATTTGATGGACGGGAAGTGTACAAAAGATCCATGCTGCATGAATAAAAAAAACAGCCATACACTCTTAAAAATAAAGGTTCTTTATTAGCATTTGTGGTTCTGTGAAGAACCTTTAATATCAATAGAACCTTTCCACACTCTCAGAAAAAAGGTACAAAACTGTCAAAACTTGTACCTTTTCAAATATGTACCATTTAAGGGTAAATAAGGTATAAAGATGTACCTTCTAGATTTTGAACCTTTGGATACCAGCTTTGTACCTGAGAGTGTATTGCACATAAGGTTCTTCATAGTGGAAAAAGTTTTTTTTTAGATTTTTTTAGAAAAAACTTCACTGAAAGGTTCTTCCATGGCACCACTGCAAAATCCCCATTTGTAACCTTTATTTTTAAGAGATGTAATGACAATTAAGCTTTCTTCCATTATATTTGATGAGCAAGCAATGCTTTAAAATGACCTGTGCAAAGTTCAAAAACCAGCTGGTTGCCCATATCATAAAGAGTTTCCTACTTCTCAGGTCAGCGTTTTTTCTTCCACTACACTGATATTAGGCATGCTCCTGATCCTCCTGTTTCTGTGGATATTGTCTTCATCCTCATCGTCCTCCTCGGCCTGGTCCTCAGCGTCACGGCTAACTGTGACTCTGCTCCTCAGTGGGTTGATGCGGAGCCGTGAGCGCAGGTTGATGACAGACATGCTCTTACTGCGGTTGGCCTGAGCCTTCAGTGCTCTCTCCCTGGCTTCCCCCTCCTCCACCTCGTCCAGGAAGTTACACAGAACGCAACGAAACAGGCGAGACACCTCAGTCACCTCTGGCTCTACCTCTGTCACAACTTTCCTCAGCCTAAACACAATATAGAAGCAGATTATTGTTCAAAGATACAGTTCCTCTTGGCCCAAATGTTTTTTAAACATGGATTTGTCCAACATCATTGTCCGTACAAGTTACTCTGAATGTTTTGGAGTAACTTTACAACAGTTTGCCTTAACTAGCCAATGCTGGCA
Source organism: Tor tambroides (assembly GCA_021397915.2). Taxonomy (NCBI): domain Eukaryota; kingdom Metazoa; phylum Chordata; class Actinopteri; order Cypriniformes; family Cyprinidae; genus Tor; species Tor tambroides. Next base: position 27,089 of record JAFVLL020021886.1, read on the forward strand.
AGCTTTTGAGTGTCTTAAAATATACTTAGAACTTTTCATTCAAAGGATTTGACAAAAATGGTGGCCTGGTACAATGGACATATATAGACATACTTCAATCAATAGACATATTGTTCAAAATTAAGAAATAAAACTATTAGGACCTGTTTTTATACAGTGGCTACAAAAACTTGAAAAATGTCCTCTGCTACGAAAACTGACTTCATCATCCTCTGAATGACTTTTTGACAAAATGTCTAAACGTCTAAGCCAATGTGATTTTTTTTTTTTTTAGTATAATTTTGTATTTTTCATGTCATAAGAGGAGGTTACCACAGAAACTGTTTTGAAATTAAAGTTGTTTTTTTTTCAGTTTAACATTTCAGTAACCAGAATTGTTTCAATGCATGCCAATTTGATTTGATTTGATTTTTTTGTGTATTTAAGTATCGTGATGCTAAGGATGGGAGATAACAGGCTGCTTAAACACTTTTGAAATAAAAGTTAAATAATAACCACAAAACTTTTGTTCCAAGTCGATTTCAGTGCTTTGAATTTATTTAAAAATTACCTCAAGTTAGCATCATGTAGCTAGTTAGCTAGCCAGTTAGCATCAGCTAATTTTTTTTTTCAAACAGGCTATTATAATTTTGTAATCCATTGATTATATTCTTTTATTTTAAACTAAAACTGCATGTACTCTGATTTTGCTGTAAATGTTTAAAGCAAATTGTTTTGTTTGACTGGGGGGCATTTTACCCATGGGGGCGTTTTGCCCCATAGGTGGGGTAAAACGCCCCCTTGGTACAAATGTAATTTTTGTTAAAAATCTAATAACATGAAAACTCTGGACATTTTTCATACTTGGTTTATAATTTATGTCAGTGTCACTTAAACTATGACAATTTTTCTGAACACATTAAACTTTGTTTTACAGAAAAAATTTACACAGTCCTTAAGGGGGGCGTTTTCCCCCAACCTACCCTACATTATGTAAGGATTTCCCAAAGTGGGGTTCATGAATAAATCATAAAATGTAAAATCTAAATAAATAAGTGTAAAATAACAATCAAAATAAAACACTAACAAAAAAGATGAAACATTTTATTTGCTTACCTGCATGTAACGTCAACCAAACTCACCATGAACATATGTTACCTTAAATTCCTTAAAATCAGGGAGTACCTCAAGTAAATATATTAGTTATATTGATATATTTCCTTTTACATTTAAAAGGAAACTTTAAAAGATGAAGAAAACAAGAGTTAGAGAGAATCAATAAATTCTGGCTATGTTATCATGTATTTTTAAATGTACTTAATTTTTAGTATCTGATTACGTAATCCAGATTACATATAGCCTAATCAGTTAGCTACTATCATATAGCCTATTTAAAAAAAATAACACTTCTTTATTAGGGGCGGCAAACGATAAATTGTGTTGCGCTATATGAAAAGACTGCACTCCAAAGTTTACCGACAGAAATTTCTTTAAAAAATCTACACTACTTAAAGTAATCGATCATTCACAAACTGAATGCATGTTGCTGTCTGAGGTCTGTGGTGTTGTTCACTAAAGTCTAACCTACTATTGATGTAGGCCTACCTGAGGATGAGGGGACCGCATTGGGAGGGAGAGACCTTGGCACACAGATCCTGAAGCTCCAGCATCTCCCCAGCTGGAATCTCGTAGGAGGACTTGTGTGGAGGCGCAGCCAGCCAGCTGTAATCCACAGAGGAGCTGCGCCTGCGGTTCTCCGTCGCCCTCTCCTGGCGGAGGCGCTCACTGCGCTTCAGCAAAGAGCCCAGCTCCAGCATCAGCATGTCAGTCACCAGCTCCTCCGGCGAGCGCTGACCAGGAACCTGGGGTTCCTTGGAGAACACTGATGACCAGAGGAACATCTGAAATGGTAAAGAACTTGTGTGAGTGAACAATAAACCAAATATACAGCGACTGTTTGTGCACCAACGGCCGCTGTTGACAGAAAAGGCCTAGCCAACTCTAGTCCCAAAATATGTCATGAATAATAAAAGCCACATAAAAGACATTCTCCAAATATGGTTCAAGAGTTATGGCTCTTACCTTCTCCTAGATGAGCAGAGGGTTGGTTATATTCTCACTGGACCTTTCCATCAACTTAGTCTGAAATATTTACACAGGAGCGCACATGTCTATACCACATGGCAGTTCCTCTCAACACCAGATAAAGGGCTAAAGATAATCCCTTATGATTATAATCTACAGTAAAGCCACATTTCAGTGGTTCATCACTGGCAAAGGAAAAACAACTTAGTCTAAGTAAGCTATCCTTCTATACATACAAACCAATTCGAACGCAAACCGCGCCGGTGGATGTCTAGCTTAGTCATTCTGATGAAATACTCTGTATTAATAGGATTATTCCTTTTAAGGGTTGCACAACACAGAATTAGATCCCAATCCTGTCTTAATAAACACTGCTAAGGCCCCCTGCTGTCCTTTTGTAGGCGAACAAAATGATATGAAATCAGATTAGTATCAGAGAAATACAAAAGCTTTGCGGCTGTCATGTTTCAGACATCTCTGAAACCTTATTCATCCCATTTCGCTGAAGCCACAGAGTATGACATAATCCTAATATTTGTCAGAATTTGACTTTCAGACAGAAGAAGCTAGAGATCAAAGTTAAATTTGATTTCATTTCTTGTCTTGTTATGATCCTAATACCACTGGACTTCTCACTTTTATTCTTTGGCCTCCTGTCTCCTCACTCTTGTTAAAAGCCCTGGGAAATTGCTAGGATTAGATTAATGTGTAATGTAAGAGTTCTTAAGTACTGGTGTTCAGGGAAGAGCTGCCACTCCGTATGTGTCTCTCAGTCTATAGGAATGAGGAAAAAGCCAACTCAGCTCCATTTTTTCCAATGATTTCGAACTTCCTGTCATATCTGGACGAGTCCAGGAATGTGTGTTTTTAATGGATAAGAAATGGAGACCTAAATTATTCATGGTTTAAAAAAAGTTATTTTTAATGCTTTTTGTACATTTGTTTATTCAAAATGTGCATACAGCAGTGGTTTTGTTTGCTTGACTGCTCAAAAATCATTTTAAAGACCACAATGAAAATACTTTTTTATAAGCTTTTCTTAATGGGACACAGGATTCAGTCCACATTCTCATCCACTTCCATCTCTGCAAATTCAGTTCCTGCTAAAATACCCTTCCATTAGATTTCAATCAATCTTGACGTTTTAAACCAGTGATTCCTCTCTCATCCGTTCTTCAAACCCTCTGTTAGGTATTATCACATTGCGTTCTACAGTTACAGTACGTCTCTGTCATATTTTATATTTAAATGATTCAGTGTGGATTTTAATGTGAAAACGATATCGAAGCACATTACTGAGGAAAAAGGAAACCGATACTGGTTACTTCAACCCAAAGAAAAAGAAGTAAGTAGCATGGATTTTCCCATATAGTTGACAGGAAGGAAATGTGTGTTTAGGAATTAATCTGTCATGAAATGAGTGACAGATCTCATTTGGGAGGGAAATGATTTCTCTAAACATTTATTTAAACAGATAGAAATGAATTTTTTTGCATGACATGAACATTTCCTCTGTAATTCAAACGATAGAATTAAGAAATTAAGAATTAATTCAATTCAGAAATTCTGGATTTGGATTTTAATGTATGATTTATTATTATTATTTATTATTATTATTATTATTATAATTCTTCAAACTACTCACAGGGATGTCTATTTCAGTTCAATAATAATAATAATAATAATGTTAATAATAATAATAATAATAATAGGGGGTTAATAATAATAATAATAGTAATAATAATGATTATTATTATTATTATTATTAACATTATTATTATTATTATTATTATTATTATTATGCACTCATTCTCCAAACCACTTGTCCTAGGGTCACAGGGATGGTGGAGTCTATTTCAGTTCTAATAATAATAATAATAATAATAATAATGCATTCTGCATTGCAATGTGATTCTTTAGTATAACTTAGTACTTATAAATTGTTACTAAAACAATGTTTTTCATTATTTATATGTACGCTGCTTTAGATAAATGTGTCTGCTTACTGATAAATGTTTCTTGTAACTAATTTAAAGTGACCTTAACATGTTAGAAATGAGGAATTATCAAAAACAGACACTCCCACATATACTAAATAATATACAAATATTTATTTACTCAGTTCTTCATTTATTTACAATCCTTTTAACTTTTTCCACATAACCTTATTATCGTCTCCATCAGACTTATCAAACACCCCTCCCTTCCTGATCAGTCTTTATATTTATCCCCAGCATTTTGCCGCCATAAATCTCTCATATGCATCTGCTCAGGAAGCGGGTCTGATTTACCCCGGCTTGCCTTTTGAGCAATAAAAGTCCTCCACTGCTTGTGGAGCCCAGCCAAGAATTTGAGGAGGTGATCCAGAACCTCTCACACAAATTACACCGAGAGATCAAAGTGGGTATAAAAGTCTATTTAGAGAGTGCAAAATGCATCAAAGTCCCGCTGTAGATGTGACAGATGGCATATGAGGTCTATATCTATGTATGTTGCTTGAGAAACAGAAGTAAGATGTGACAGAACAGCAGAGTGGTGCATGTTTGCTGTTATCTACACTATTCATGTGTGTTTGGCTAAAATCGTTCTCCACTGAGACAGAGAGGCCTTTATGGTCTTTGCTGAAGCATGTCTTTTGTATCGGAGTCCAAGTCTTGTTAAAATGAGTAAAAGCCAAGTGTATTTCATCTTCAGCTCAGATGGCACCTAGCCCAGTGTAAACAGCAGCGCTACATCAGTTAATTGCAAACTTCGTGCTGACAAAGAGATGACTACACTGCTTTATCCTGGGATGCAGGAATTATTAAATCACAGGGGAAAAACATTCATATTTCTTTTTAATTCAAAACAAGAATATAATCATCTTAATCTTTTATTTATTTATATATTAATTTTCCCAAAATGACTTGTCAATGTCGTGTTTCTCATGCTCAGCATGGATGGATGGACTTTTGCTAATTTCCATTAATTGCATATATATATATATATATATATATGGTTATTTTATTTTTAAATGGTTAGTTAAAGGAGCTGCTTGTTGATTGTCAGTTCAGGACATCAAACAATTTGTATGTATATAAAACTGTTTTATTTTTGGAATTTTTTTTACATGTCCTGAGCATGTGCACACCAAAGTTCAGGTGCAGGTTATTATAGTTAACTACAACAATTAAAAAAAAAAAAAAAACTTGAAATTAGTGGTGTCAAACAATTAATCGCGATTAATCGCATCCAAAATAAAAGTTTTTGTTTACATACTATATGTATGTGTACTGCGTTTATTCATTATGTACATATAAATATACACACATACAGTATATATTTTGAAAATATTTGCATGTATATACATTTATATTATTATATTTTATATTATATATAAATATATTTAATATATAAACAGCATATTTTTCTAAAAATATATACATGCATATGTTTGTATTTATATATACATAATAAATATACACAGTACACACTCATATATTATGTAAACAAAAACTTTTATTTTTGGATGCGATTAATCGCGATTAATCGTTTGACAGGACTACTTGAAATACAATAAATATTTTCCTTAACTGGAAAAAAAAAACTAAACTTTTTTATTTCAGATTATTTTACTTCATTTTCTTTTAGTTTAATTTGATGTTCTAAAATAGCTAAAACCAAACCTGAAATAAAAATAAATAAAAAAAACTATATAAACTTAATTGAAAATAATAATAATAAAAAGGACAAAAACACACAAAAAACTAATAAAACAAATTAAAATGAAATCAGAAAATTCACAAATAAAAATTAATTAAATATTAATTAAATATTAATAAAAACTATAATAGTATTGTAATAATGCTAAAACATCACTGCTCGGATGTAGGTCAAAGTAAATGTTATATGAGCTATTACTTATGGATTTGTTTTGTTTGTTTATTATTGTAACCTTATAGGCAAAAGGCCATGTCTTTGTCAAAATTGGATTTGTACCTCCAATGCATAATAAAAATAAATAAATAAACCAACTAGCTTCATATGATACCAAACTGTATCATATTAATGTACCTTGAGTTTTCAAATAATTGGAGTAGTTACAAGCATCTGTCCACTACAGAGGAACTTGGTGCACTGTCAATTTCAACAGCCGTTTTCAATTTATGCCTTCATGGAAACATAAATAGGAATTTTATATAGAGATATGAGTAAAGAGCAAAGGTAATCATGCCTAGTGTTTTGGACGCAACATCACACCCTGAATAATTTAAATGGCTTTTAAATAACTGTCAACGTTTGTCGATATAAACATCAGAGGTTCAATACAACCACCGTATTCATCTGCATTTGACGAAATCTTCTTGCACCTCCTGCAAATACAAAATAATTCAATAAAACAGCTCAGGTGAACATGCAAACTGTCACTCAGAGGCTTGTGTGAAAACATCTCTGTCAACAAATAGACAGTTAACCTGCATATGCAGCCATTTAATTACGTCTCTGCCTGTTGAGTGTGTTCCAAATGACTGCTAATGTTACACTTCGCTCATTACGCTATTTCAGTGCCCACAGGGGGATAATCTTTCCCATACTTGTTAACACAGTCTCTGGCTGCTGATGTCACCCTGTAAGTCAAGCTTTTTGGTGTGAAGAGGGTGTTTTGGGCATGAGCCAGGAACGGGAATGCAGAGATCTCTAGCGCTAGCAATGGTGTTGCTTCCTTTCTGCAGCAGCCACATTAGTAGTCTTGTGAAAACATCGTCATGACTTATTGATGGATTCACTATCTGGTTATGTAATGGCCTTGTTGGTGATGGCTGTAGTATATTAAAATTACACCACACTAGTGTTTTCCCCTCTGGCTTTGAGCTCTCGTTTTTATCTCAGAGACAAAACCCTCATTGTTTTTGACAAGAATGATAATCTTTCCAAACAAAATCGATGAAAGGTGGTGATATACACACAATGATTCGTGGTCACGTGTGACTGTCATGAGAAGTGTAACCAAATCCCTGGGAGGTTTGTGCTGTGAGCAGCTTGAGCATGTGGCTGCTGGCATACAGTTCAGAGAGCCATGCGACGTCTGCAATGTTACAGCTGCACTTCCCAATAAGTTCTGCACATTAGCCAGAATCACGTGTCGCTCTGATAATGACACAAGCATATGGGAAGCGTGAGATGGAAGGTGAGGAAATGCAAGGGAAGGGAGACTGAAAAGATGGTTTTGTATATTTCAGCTGCATTGCACTTCCTACTCAGTGAGAGAGAGAGAGAGAATGTGAGAGACAGTAAAGGGGAGGTAATGAAATATATTGAGCAATATAATGTCTGGAGTGACCAGAGAAGCGTGCTGTGATTATACCATGCCTGTACTCACCAGCAGAGTTTTTCAAACAGCATTCATTAGTGAATGTTAATTCATTAATAGATCTTATAATAAAATATTTCATCAAGCTGGATAAATTAAAATAGATTTTAGAATTGCATAAATTAAAATTAATTATAGTAGAAGAACATGAATATAAATAAATATTAAACACAAATAAATATTAATAATTTAATACTATAATATATACACACACACACATACACTCATGCATATACTGTAGATATAGGCTATAGAAATGAAAGCTGTATAAATTAAAATTTGTCTGAACAAACAAATTAAGGAGTATAATAATTTGTGTAAAATATAACATTTATTTGTGTGTGTGTGTATACAGTATATATATATATATATATATATACACCCACACACACATGCATATACATACAGTATATATGAAAGTTGTATATGTTAGAATAAACACAGCAACAGCTTCCAAATGCAAATGGCACACTTAGAATCAACTCCAAACCATTCACCTACTTAATTCATGTAGAAATAACGAAGGAATAGCCCACATCTGTCCATGAAATGGCTTTTGAGTCAACTGTCCAATTACTTATGGTCCCTTGAAAAAGGGGGAGGTACATATTAAAGAGCTGTAATTCCTTAACTCTTCCTCCAATTTTAATGAGAATACCCTCAAATTAAAGATCAGACTGTGCACTTTAAGCCCATATTCATTATATAACTGTAACTTGAATATGTTTTGGTCAACAGCTAAAATAATAAAAATTGTGCCTGTGTCCAAATATTGATGGACCTAACTATATATATATATATATATATATATATTTAAAATTTAGACAATGCATATATTATGCATTATATCTATATATATATATATTATTTTATATATATATTATTTTTTGTTTATGCACAAATTTCCCCCCACACACCACAAACCACACACCACACACACACATATCAGTGGCATTTCCAAGAGGAACATGAACCTTCCTCCTGAGCGGAACCATCCCATTAAACTGGAATAAACTGGGCCGGGAAAAGAATGATACGAAAGGGAAAGACCAATTATCCGATCAAGCTCAGAATCTCTGCATCGACCCCACCCTCTCTCTTTTTTTCTCCTCTCTCTCTTTCACCATCCTTTACTGTAGTAGCCCTTCCCTGCTCCGCTGATCCCACCCTCTCCCACATACACACACAAACACACTCACAAAGCCCACAAACATGCTCCCAGTCTCGCATACACTCACTCTCTCAGCTCTGCCACCATCTGATTGAGTACCTTTTCATTCTTGGGCACTCAGCAACAGTCTCTGACCATCTCACACACACACACACACACACTCAGTCACTCACACACCCTCTGGAAGGAATCCTGCAGTTTGCAGCTGCAGTGCTCTGGATATGCCGGACCGTCTGCTCTGAGGTGGGAGATGGGCTTGAGAGCTTGTGTGTAAGAATCTGTTCCTGATTCATTCTGTAATTTTAGTGCTAATGTGAGCAAATGTTGGTCCTGCATGGAAGTTTATTACATCTTGTGATGGTCTGTTTGGAAGTTTCATACCAAATGATTTACTAATGCTGTATTTTGGGTATATTTTGAGTTACTGTGCATGGAAATTCAGATTTTAAGTTATAGGTTTAGTGTGCTGAGTCAAATCAAATACGCAATTATGCATGCTTATACCTACAAGTAAAAGAAGGTGTGAATACTTGTTATAAACAGTATAAATGCATTTGAAGTTGGACATTCATGCTGTGAAATCTTGGACTTGCATGGGTGTGATACTGCGAGAACCACCAACTCGCTTGGGACGTAGAAAGTGTCCGTAAAAGATGTAAAATGATGGCTCTACCCACAAAAGCACTTTCGTGCAAGGTGTAGTTTATTTACAGCATTTACCAATGTGTATTTTGGGGAGATTGTCTTTAGCTTGATTAATTAGTAGATCTAATTGCCTGAATGTCTTTGTATTTGCTGTTTCACCAAACCACTTTTTTTAGTGAGCTTGCAACTATGCAGTCAGCAGATCCTCCAGCCCTCCGAATCAAACTCTAATCCCAATAACTGCCACAGACATTTCAGTCTCCTGGCATCTGAAGCGTCTCAGATCTCACACCGCACACACACATTCACACGCACATGAGGAGTTAGTCACACACTCGTAAATACACAAATACTGTCCTCAGTATAACTCACGGCGGATATCATTACAAATATCTCTTGATACTATAAAATAAAAATATAAGAACTGCTAAATAATTTGGTCACACAACATGTGACGTTGTCACAAGGAATAAATGAAATGTGCTTTCTCTAGCAGTGGTTTTGTTAGTTTTCAAAACCATCATAAATGACAATATTTTTGTAAATTCTGTCCTCCAAAGTAAAATTTATTTCTCAAGTCCCAGCTCAGAGAAGGCTGTCACAAGGGTTATAAATGCACACAATTTACTTATTATCTATTCATATTTATTATCTAAAAAAATATTTTTTTACATTTTCATTTATAATTATTATTTGATAATTTTATGAACATAGGTGTGATTATATATCACAAGTTAAAAAAATGTAAACATCAAAAACAGTTTCATGAATGTTTTATTGCTTAAAATTTTTTATATGTTGTAATATATATATATATATATATATATATATATTAGTGCTGTCAAACGATTAATCGCGATTAATCGCATTCAAAATAAAAGTTTTTGTTTACATAATATATGTGTGTGTACTGTGTATATTTATTATGTATATATAAATACAAACACATGCATGTGTATATTTAAGAAAAATATGTTGTTTTTATATTAAATATATTTATATATAATATAAAATATAAGAATATAAATATATAAACGTATATACATGTAAATATTTTCAAAATATATGCTGTATGTGTGTGTATTTATATATACATAATAAATATACACAGTACACACACATATATTATGTAAACAAAAACTTTTATTTTGAATGCGATTAATCGCAATTAATCGTTTGACAGCACTAATTATATATATATATATATATATATATATAGGCCATATATATATATATATATATATATATACACACACACACACACACACACACACACAGTATTACAACAATATGTAGACTATACTGATCTAATTTCTTACACAGTTCTCCGCGCCCAATAAAAACCTGGTCAACCTCAACTCTTTGTAATAATAACTGCTCAGCTGTAATTCTTATTCATGATACTTTTCCTTCACATAATTTATTCACATCTGACACGGCCTTTGCTGACTCTAAAGTGCTTCTTACTCTCACTTTCTGTAATTTGATTCACATACAGTTGAGCTCATCTTCTGTATTGACAAGAATCATTCAGAGTCGTTCTGAGAGCGAAACGTTGTGTCCTCGTCCCAAATTCACCTCTATGTCCTGTTTATTATGTTTTGTATGTCCAACAGCTGGTAAATGTCTGATGTTGTTACTCAGTAAATAACAGAAGACAGATGAGTTTTGTTTCACAGTGTGACTGTGAAGGTGCAACCTTCGTGACATGACAGGAGCCACCTGGCCCTCAATGTGATTCCTGTCAGTATAACTGTCCACCGAATGCCAAAAATACATTTGTTTAAAGTTAGGAAAGCATTCAGAGCAGTTTCACACTGGGTACCAGGGCTTTATGTGTTTTATGTTTTGACAGTGTGTCGTCAAAGTCCTTTAAATCATCAAAAGGACTTAAAATAGACTTCTATAATTCATGCATGGTTTATAAAATATTAAAAACAACACTGCTATCCTAAAAACAACATGTACACTGCATTTGGGGTCAGGTATTATTATTTTTTAATAAATTAATACTTTTATTCAGCAAGGATCAATTAAATTGATCAAAAATGATATTTATAATGTTACAAACGATTTGTGTTTTAATATAAATGCTGTTCTTGTTTGTCAAAAATAAACCGGTGTTGGACAAAATAATGTGAACACCCATTATTATAGAGGTTAATATCATATGATAGGGTATAGTGAAAAAAAAAACTTGTGATTTTTATATATTTTTGGTTTCTATACTCTCTAGTTTGTATAACAGTGTAGTATAAGTGTTCAGCAGTGTTTAGTACAAGCCGTGGGTAAAATGGGGGAGTTGTCAGACTTCCAAAAAGGGCTAATCATTGGAGCCCATTTAGCAGGAGCGTCTGTAACCTTAACAGCCCATTTGTTTGGTGTTTTAATAACAACAGCATGGCAAGACTTTATCAGCGAATAAGAATAGTGGTTAAAAACTGAAAGTGAATGGTAGGGACCATGCGATCTCTGAGAAGGATTGTACCCAAACTAAACAGAACTACTGCAACAAAGTGACAGCAAACCTTAATATTCACCTTGAAGACCATGTTTCCTCGAAAGCTTCACAAAGACAACATCCATGAAAGAGGTACAACTGCTAAAACTTCAATCACAAACACCAATATCTGAAAAAATGGTGTCATAATCTCAAAACTTGGACAGCTGCATGGAGCACAAAGATGAACTTCAACATCTGACCTGGCCAAATCAATCACCTGACTTGAATATTATCAAACCACTGTGAGCAGTTTTGGAGAAAAGAGTGAGAAGCAGATTTCCTCGTTTAACCTCTCTTTAACATTTGCCGTATTTTCTGATAGACAACATTCAAAAAGAGACTGTTCAAAAGTTGTATGAATCTATTCCAAGAAGATTGGAAGATATATTAGGCGAACGGTGGTAAAACACCTTAATAAAGAAATATTGCCTATGTTTTCCAGGTGTTCACATTATTTTGTCCAACCCCTGCATATATTTACTAGGGGTGTAATGGTTCTCGGTAAAAAAAAACAACAAAAAAACTCAGTACGCGTGCAAATATTGAGTTCTCTTTAAAGTCTTGTGCTTGAATGGACAAATTCACACAAAAACTGTCAAAATGCACGTATTAATAAGTATCCTAGCAGACATAGTAGGTTGAACGTACAGTATCAGTGAACTGGATCCATGCATTTTCTTAAAGTGACAGCACTTTTTTTAATGTTAATCAAACAAAAAACAAGGATCATTCACTGCTTTTGATAGAATACATTTTGTAACTTTAATAAGAATTACTCTTTAATTTATACAGTCACATATGCAGTGTTATTTTACATTTGATTACTTTATTCAATTTCTGTACTTAAAAAAGCTGTTAGACCTACCTAAAAAACCTGAAAAGCGCTGTTTATTTTATTTGTATCTTTGCTCTATTGTATTTATTTGTGCTGTTGCTTATAGTTAGATTATTTGTTTTTATTTTCTATATTTTGATTTGACAGTATTTTTTCCCCTAAACATAGCACATAACGAACCGTACCAAAACCGTGAGTCTAGAACCGCAATACAAACCGTAAGTAATTTGAACCGTTACACCCCTAATATTTATGTATGCATAAGTTGTTGTTTTTTTGTACGGGTTTTCATTTTATTTCTGTCTAAAACACCTCAGTGTCCCCTCAATCAGATCACGAGGACGAGGGGTTTGCAAGTGGATACGGATCCAAAGACTCTAGCAACGGTCATAGACGGAGCTGGATACGCCGGAAACGCGAGGAGGAAAAGGACAGGTTTGTGGCTGAAGGTCGTTGTCCTAGGTTGAAATTCTGAAAGTAGTAGACGAACACTGATACTGCAGCTTTACTGGGTTAGACCAAAATCTTCTGTAGAGTTGTTTTGTGGTCACACTTAAGCTTTCACCATGAAGTGCTTGCAACTCTCTTTAATGGATTCGGCTGGTTTTGCAGTCTCGTCCCCAAGAGGACCAACACCAGCAGCGGAAAGGACAAGAAACGGACAGGCTCCAGCAGACATTCAACCATGCATGGCTCCGCCCTTCTATTCGTCCTCATTGGGGTGCTCCTGTACTTAATGATGGGGGCTCTGGTGTTCAACGCCCTGGAGGCTCCAAATGAGGAATTACATTATGATGAGCTGCAAGCCACCCGTCAAGAGTTCTTGGGCAACTACACGTGTGTAAACCCTGACAATCTATCGTATCTGATAGATGTAAGTATTGTTGCAAGTTATGATTATTTTTATAATCGATTAGCTGGTCAATCAATTATTCAGATTTTTTTTTTTTTTTTTTGTTAAATTTTGTATACATTTAAAAAAAAACATGCTATTCCACATCCTGATAAGTGTTCTTTGTAATGGTACAAATTCTATGAGGTCTAGTAAAACCAATACAGATGTTATGAATGCATGTAATGTTATATAGATTATATACGCACTAAAAGTTATGCGCTCAAGCACGTTAAAAACACATGAACAGGGCAACCGAGATGAAATGACCGCAGTAAAATGGCATCATTCATGGAATTGTCCTTGCACTGCACCGAACAGCTGCATAAACTTAGCCTCTATGTTAAAGGGCACCTATTATGCAAAATTCACTTTTACACGTTGTTTGAACATATGTGTGTTGGCAGTGTGTACTCGACCACCCTATAAGAGCCCCTGCCCCTTTAAGTATTAAGTATTAAGACTAGTATTAAGTATTTTATGCAACCAGCCACTGATTAATCGAAATTCCTTTATCGATTATTTTCATTGTTATCGATCAGTCCTAGAGTAAACTATTAGCTTTAAAAGTGCTGTATGTAATGTTTTTGACTGCACTAAAGCATAAAAATACCACAATATGTTTGCAGATATTTAGGAAACATGACAAGTTCACACACTTTCTCTGAAAAACAATACTACAGCCAGCTATTCTACTTTGAAATGTGCATTCTGTGTTGGAATGTCTGGTTTTGTTTTGGTCTGTGTGATTCCGCCCACTGCCAGTTTAACCAATAGTATTTTGACACCCCGGGATGCCAGTTGGCAGAAAACACAGCGTATTACAGTCATGGAGACCAGCAAACGAACTGGGTCAGAGATCTCAGATTCTACCAGACCTAAAAAGCCTCAGCATCCATCTAAAAAGTACTGTGATCAGAGGCATATTAAAATGCAGATTAAAAAAAACTTGAAATCAACTTACAGTGTTTTCGCCTTCCATTGTCAATTGACCCTTTGCCAGGAGTTTGATTGACAGGCAATCTGACCAATCACAATGCCAAATCTGCATTTTTTTCTGACAAACAAACCAAACAGGAGAGTAGATTAATGTCATTGGACTTGACCTTGAAAATGGAGTGTATTGATGTCTTTCCGCAGTTGAAACAAGATAAGCCTTCCTGATGTATTTTGTGATATAACCAGTGTTACCAAGTCTGCCACTTCTCGCGAAATTGGGCTACTTTTATACTGTTGCCGAGGGTTTTTTTTGTTAGTCAGAAGGTTGAAGCGAAGCCTCCCGGAAAGTGATTTTAATAGTCAATTTCTCCCGCAACCAAAGTGGTCTAGTTTTGAGTACCATTTGGGCTGGTTTTGTTACCTAGACCTGGCAACCTTGACTATAACTAGTAGAGGAAGAGATGATCGGTTCATGTGCCGCTTAAACTGTGGTGCTATAGTGATCTGCCACAACACATTTAAGAGCCACAAAATGATATTTATTGTTTGAATTTCATAAGAACATGGCCAAATTTGAAAGCTAAGACTTTGTTTCATAGCACAAGTAACCTGCTCTCTCTTGTTTGTCGGTGTGTTGTTAGTGTTCTCTTTGGCCCACAATGTATTTTTCACTGTGTGAGAACATGATGTGTAGTGTGAGAGTGCCATGGCTTGTCAGACGTAGCAACAGTAGCTAAAGGGGGTGGGTCTTTGTGAAGGGTCAATTGCACTAGTTCCTGTTCCATATCCTCAAACTGACAACCTGGATGAGCATCGAATCTAAAAAGGAGGGGGCAGGAGAAACAACCCTCTCCGATATTTTGAATTTGGACCGCCATACCCATTTCTACCACTAGCTGTCTAAATTACATACTGCACCTTTAAGAAAACTTTCATTTTACTGCCTTGCAGCATTGACTTGTATCAGTTATGTCAACCAGTGTTTAATATCTAATCTTTTTTCCCTATACTCCATTGTCTCTAAACAGAAGGTGACAGAGGCTATCAGTGTTGGAGTTGACCCCAACAGCAATGCCACATTCAGTACCAGTTGGGACCTGGCCAGCGCTTTCTTCTTCTGTGGCACCATTGTCACCACCATCGGTATGGGACTCCCACATCACTGGCTGAACACACCTGCATGTTAAAGCCAGAGCCTGGCCTGGCCTCTGCATTCTGGGGATCATTGGCAATGTGAGATGTCTAAAAATATCTGCCATCAGATCACTGCAAGTATTTGTCTGTGGTCCAGGTTATGGGAACATCTCTCCAAAGACAACGTGGGGTCAGTTCTTCTGTATCTGCTATACACTGGTGGGCATTCCCTTGTTTGGATTTCTGTTGGCTGCCGCAGGAGACCATCTGGGGACGTCACTGAGAAACGCCATTGCTAAAGTTGAAGCTCTTTTATGGGTAAATGATGATGAAGACAAGTATAACCTCACAAGACAATCATTAATCAATATAATTGTAGTTTTTCTATAAACTGTCTTTCATGGCTTTTATACATCAAGGTGCTGTAAACCTTAGTCACAAAGTTTCATTTCAAGATTCTCTTGACATTTTTCTTCAGTTTTCTTTATCTTCTCCATTCAGAAGTGGAAGGTGAGCCCAACCATCGTGCGTGTCATCACTGCTGTGCTGTCCATCCTGCTGGGTTGTGTTCTCTTCGTCTTTTTGCCAATTTTAGTCTTCCAGAGGGTTGAAAATTGGTCTCTGCTAGAATCCGCCTACTTTGTTGTCATCACCCTCACAACAGTGGGCTTTGGAGACTATGTTGCAGGTACCACTGGGTGAAATCTTGAAATGTTTCATCACCTACAACAGTTTGATAAATAGCTTGCACTTTATTTCAAGAGCAACTTGATTGAAACTGAGATTTAAACCTGTAAGCATCTGTCTTGTCTCTTGTCTTCTTGCTCAAGAAGATGTTAACCCTCAGCGAAGACCTCATTTAACCATGGCTCGTTCTTCCATGAAACGTAACATTAAAAAACAAACCACTGCAGTCATCTTGTGGTGGGCATTTAATGGGTTGATTGTTTAATCAATGGTTGGAATCCACCATTGCTTTCATTATTTAACAGGACATTTTGGTTTGGTCTTCAAATGCCAGAACTGAAACTACAAAGCGACTTGCAATGCTAAACACCTTTCCAAGAAACACACTTAAAGGAATATTTCACCCAAAAATCTGTCATCATTCACTAACCCTCATGTTGTTCCAAACGTGTATGACCTATGCTGAACACAAAACAAGAATTCTGAAGAATATTTCAGCTGTTGTACATATTATGAATGTAAATGTATCCAAAAACATTCGGCAAAAAAACAAAAAAGCACACAAAGATAGCATTCAATGGGTAAGTTCACGCAAACATAACAATTCTGTCATCAATTACTCACCCTCATGTCGTTCCAAACCTGTAAGACCTTCAATCATCTTCAGAACACAAATTAAGATATTTTTGATGAAATCCGAGTGCTTTCTGACCCTGCATAGACAGCAATGCAACTGACATGTTCAAGGCCTAGAAAGGTAGTAAGGACATTGTTAAAATAGTCCATGTGGCATCAGTGGTTCAATATTAATTTTATGAAGCTACGAGAATACTTTTTGTGTGCAAAGAAAACAAAAACAGCAACTTTATTCAAAAATTTTTTCTCTTTCTTGTCAGTCTTCGACACGTTCACAGCAGTACTACAACGCATGTGTGTGCATTCCTCTGCTCGTAAACAAGGTGTTCTACGCCAGAACGCCGACTCCTGCATCATCAGCACCAAATGCATGTGCCGTGGTACTCTCGTGAGTGTGCAGCAGAGACTGACACGGAAGAGAAGAAATTGTTGAATAAAGTCTTTTTTTTTTCTTTTCTTTGCACACAAAAAGTATTCTCGTAGCTTCATAAAATTACGGTTGAACCACAGATTCACTATTTTAAAGGGGTCATATGATGCCATTTCAAGTTTTCCTTTCTCTTTGGAGTGTTACAAGCTGTTTGTGCATAGATAAGATCCCTGAAGTTGCAAAGACTTTAGTTCTCGCTTTTATTCTCGCTGTAGTATTGTTGCTGCCGCCGGCGCCATGTCCTGGAGACGCTGTGTTTCGTTGTGAAAGCGAAAATACGTTTTGGCTTCCAAAAGAGGACACAACTAGAAATCAGTGGTTAAGTTGTATTTACAACCCTAATATTTGGGTTGAACTGTTCTGGATCAGAGTGTGTGCAGCGCATTTTACGGAGGACTATTTCCTGAACCTGGGAGTAGCCTGCCAGCTATGCACAAAGGCTGTTTCTATAAAGTGGGGCAA
>JAFVLL020021888.1:0-59015 GCA_021397915.2 Tor tambroides
CTTCTGTGAGTGGGAAAGTTCTGGCGTTCCTCAGAGGGGGTCGAACTGCAGACTCTCTACAACAGTGGAAGCTCAACAGTCTTTTCCAGTTCACAGATTTCAGCCAACTCCTCTAGTGTTGATGTGAGAATGCATTCAAAGCAGGGCTGGCTTCCTCTGATCTGTGAATATCGCAACTACCCCAAGCGTTGCGGGTTCGACTACATCAAGAGAGTTCTGACTAGCTGTAAAAATGTGCCGCTGTGGTAACACTGGCCTTCGTGGACTTCAGTGGGTTACTAAATGTACAGATCAAGATGTTCTATTTATTAAGGATGGTCAGCATGTGCCATCATAAGGCTTGGTAATTAATCTGCAGGGAGAAGATCTTGTCTTTGATGTGTATTAAATGACAACCGCAGCATATGGTGAGTGGCGGAATGACAAGACCCTGTTCATTAAGATTCTCTTTTGTAAAAGCAATGATAAAACTTCAGAGACCGTGCTGGGATCAAGGAGACAGAATGTGGAAGTTACAAAAGGCCTGAAATAACAGATGTCCATTGTTGTGTCCATGTGTACATGTACCCAAAGCAAAATCTCTCGTGAATGCCAATGAAGAACACAGATATTCACATTATATATTTATTTTTAACTAGAATAAGTATTGTGCTCAGGTTTTTCAAGGTTTGAAATCCTTGCACGTGGATTTTACAGGGACAGGAGATTTTTTGTTGTCATCTATTCATTCCAATGCCGTTCCGAACCAGTTTGAATTATCAGATGGATAATTTGTCCTCAGAAGAACACAAAAGCAGATATTTAGCACAATTGCTCTTTGTCATTCAACAGTAGGGCTGTGCAATTAATAGAATTCGATTATGCGTATCTAGTCAGTAAAGCCGGTTTCATTTACTACACAGAGCCGTAGTTCACTGACAAGCTAGGCAATATCGCGTTCAAAATTGAAAGCGATTAGTCTGCGATATTGCTTAGCTTGTCAGTGAGCTACGGCACTGTGTAGTAAATGCCGCTCCATCTGAAAGCAGGTGATGGCGATTTACTACTAATCACGAAACCGGCTTTACTGAAGAGATGCGCATGATAATCGAATTCAATTAATTGCACAGCCCTATTCAACAGTAAGTAATTCAAGCACCAAAAAGGAAATGTACCATTAAAATATTCAATATGGTTTATGCAATATACACTACCATTCAAAAATTTGGGATTGGTAGGATTTTTTTTTTCATTCTATTATTCAGTATCACATTTCCACAACATTGATAATAATAAGAAATGTTTCTTGAGCACCAAATAAGCATGTTGGAATGATAATTTGAAGGATCATGTGACTCTAAAGACTAGAGTAATGGCTGCTGAAAATTCAGCAAAAGAGACTTCTTTCAAAAACCTTTTAAAAATCTTACTGGTCCCAAACTTTTAAAAAGTAGCACATTTGAACCCTTACTAAAGCTTTTTTCACAATGTACAGATGTGCATTGTGTGCTGACAGTTGGCTGGAAGTGATGGTTTGTATCGTTTCACTTCAGAAGACATTGATTCATCAATTGGGGTTATATGGATTACTTTTGTGTTAGTTTTATATAGTTTTTGAAGTGTCAAATTTGAGGGACCCATCCACTCACATTACATAAGACTGATTATGTTCCTAAAAATCTGTTTGTTTTCTACAAACAATACGAAAGTCATATACATCTGGGATAACATGAAGGTCAGTAAATGATTAGAGAATATTCTTTTTGGGTGGAGTTTCCCTTATACAGAAATATAGAACTTAAGCCATATGAACAACTTTTATGGTTCTTCCATCCTTTTTGCGGCTTGACAACTGTGATCACCGTCCACTTTTGTTGTATGGAAAATAAATGTTAGATATTTCTCTTTTTCTTTCATTTACATTAAAGAGAACTTTTATTTTCAATTGAACTATTCCTACTTCCTAACCTCCGTTCTTTCATTCTCTGTTCAAAACAGTTAGAGCAGTCTGGTAAGGGAGGACTGTGGTTATACCTCAGCAGTCTGCAGATGCTGCTCCTGTAGCTGAGACGTTGGCTAGCCGCTGCCACGCTGGGAGGGATGGGCGGCCTGGAGGGGAAGTAGAACAGCACAGCCACGAAAAGTGCTGCAATCATCCCAACCTCTGCAAGTTCACAAAAATACACAACATTTATCATGCAGCCTTGGTGTCAACATCAAACCTCAAAAAGATTTTACGGATTCAGCCTTAATCTATCTCTGTTAATTAGAAAAAGGGCTTAACGCGCCTGGCATTTCACTGCAATTTTCAGATACTAAATTCAAATTAATGAGAGAGAGCGAGAGAGAGTGGTATCCAAACCAACATCATTAACGGTCATTAGATGGCTCACATTAATCTAGAGTTAACCATGAATCTAGCAGATTTATTACAATCCTGTAGAGGGAGGAAATGCACAATGAAACAACTGATCAGCTCATTAACCCTAGCCCACAAAAAGCTCCTGCTTTCAAATGTGCTCATCCAGTGCTGGAATTTGTGACGGTGCTACCAAGTTCATAATTTCATTGCTGTAGCCAAGCACAAAAAAAAACCTGTTGGCATACAGTATCTCAAAACCAGATGCACTGACACTGCCAGCACAGTCTTCAGGTTGAGTTCCTAAATTTTGCGTCCCTCCTGGGCGCTGTCCACATGATAAAATAAGTGCAGTTTCCTTGGACAGATCCCATTTTTATGCAGCTAGTTAACTTTTACAATATCGTTTCTATAAATCTGCCTTTTCTGTCATAAAATACAGACTTATAAAGCAGGCTTAGGTACAGGTGGGCGATATGATAAAAATCCTATATCACATATGAATAATTTTATAATCGCAATAATAGTACATATCAAGATATACATTACTGCACAAAGGTTTGGGGTCAGTAAGATTTAATAAAAAATTTATACGTTCAGCAAGGATACATTAATTCGATCAAAAGTGAGTCATTTATAATGTTACAAAAGATTTCTATTTCAAATAAATGCTGTTCTTTTGAACTTTATATTCACTAAAGAATCCTGAAAAAAAATGCATCACTGTTTCAACAAAAACACTGTCAAAAACAATTGTTTTAATAATCAATATTGATAATAAGAAATGTTTCGAGCACCAAATCAGCATATTAAATTAATTTCTGAAGGATCATGTGACACTGAAGACTGAAGTAATGTGTGCTGAAAATTGACGTCACAGGAATAAATTACATTTTAAAATATTTACAGTGATAGTTCACCCAAAAATGAAAATTCTGTCATTAATTACTCACCCTCATGTCATTTCAAACCTTCGGAAGGCAAATTAAGATATTTTTGATGAAATTTGAGAGCTCTCTGACCCTTCATAGACAGCAAGGATATTACCACAATCAACGCACTGAAACGTAACAAGGATATCGGTAAAATAGTCAATGTGACATCAGGGGTTCAACCGCAATTTTACAAAGCTACGAGAATGCTTTCTGTGCATTGTTTACGTTCAGCATGCCCACTCTTTTGCTGAACAAAATCAGTGTTGTTTACATTCAGTAGACAGCGCACGCATGCTGAACGTAAACAACGCTGATTATGTTGATTATGTTCTGGGGTACTCTCCAAAATGGCAGAAGACGGTAACTCAGGGAGAATTGTTGTTGAATAAATTGTGTTATTATTGTTTTCTTTGCGCACAAACAGTATTCTCGTAGCTTCGTAAAACTGCGGTTGAACCCCTGATGTCACATGGACTATTTTACCGATGTTCTTGCTACACTTCTGTGCGTTGATCGTGGTAATATCCTTGCTGTCTATGGAGAGTCAGAGAGCTCTCAGATTTCATCAAAAATATCTTAATTTGTGTTCTGAAGATGAACGAAGGTCTTACGGGTTTGGAACAACATGAAAGTGAGTATTTAATGACAGAATTTTCATTTTTGGGTGAACTAACCCTTTAACATATAAATGTGTGATAATATTTTAGAATATTGCTGTTTTTACTGTGTTTTATCAAAGAAATGCAGTCTTAGTAAGCATACAGTAAGATATTTAAAAAAAAAAAAAAAAATTTTTTTTTTTAAATCTTACTGACCCTAAACCTTGGAATGGTTGTGTAATTGCTGGAAATTCATTAAAAAAGATTTTTATATAAATTAATCATGTAGCATGCTTATTTTTGGAAATAAAAAAAATAAATAGGTCTCAGTGCAGTGGCATCAGTAGGAACATAGATGGGAACTACTTCAATATGGTTTAAAATCTGGTTCAGCAAACGGTACAGCAACATATCTGCCAGCTGACAGATTTTACTGTCACACAGTATATAGGCCTACTGTTACACCAGCCATCTCTAAAGACTTGGCCCTTCTCTAAGGTTTTATTAGACTGGACAGATCACTGCATCTCTTCAAGTTTATCGTCTTCAAGGAGCGTGTCAAAATCCAGTGCATGTGGCTGCATCTTGATGCCCAATATTGCAGTAAGTGTCGCAATGACCTCTAAACTACTAGCAAATCGATGTCCTTCCTGTGTACGAAAGTAACGGCAACATCTTTCAACTTAAACAGGGGCAGAGTATCAATCTATTATTGGCAAGATTTCTCTCTCTCTCTCAAAATGTTTTAATTTTCTGAATCAGTTAAGCAGAACAATGTGAGGCAATCTTTATAGTGAAGTAAACGCAAACCACGTTAAGACGTTTGATTGTGGTATTTGGAGAGCCACCATGGATGGCTTTCTTGTGATTGCTTTTCTGTATGGCAAATGCTTAAAATAATTTAATATTGATTCAGAATGAATGCTGTTGCTGGATTGTCAGCAGACAATACCGTACCTGCGTAAAGAACAAACTGTATCCTGTCTCCTATGTGGTTTTGGTTCCAGTAAACGGTGCTTCCCACAGTGCCATTGGGTGCAGGGACAGCCAATGGACCAATCAGAAAGGCACAGGCTGCCCCCAGATAGCCGATAAGTGATGCAATAGCGGTGGCTGTAGCTCTCTGATCAGGAGCAAACCAAGTAGTAGAGAGCAGAGGACCGGCACTCATAATGGTAGGACCAGCTAAACCATTCAGAAGTTGACCTCCATGAATCATCCTGCAGATTTGAAAAAAGGGAAAAAAACTGTAATGAAAAAACAATATCTATATATATTTTTAACATTTTAAAGTAAATAAAATACGAGTGAGCTTTTCCCTGTAAAAACCACCATCACAATGCTATGTTGCACAATGTTGCTGGCTTTGCAGGGCATTGTTATATAGCTGATAAAGTGATGTGAATCTTTTCATCATGTTGCTATGCAGTTGCTAGGGTGTTTTGGGTGGTCGAATAAGGCTGCTCAAGTATCTATGATATTTTTATTCCTATATACACGCAGACAAGTCAGACAAGACAAATATCCAATAATTAACTATTCACATTAAACCTGGTCTAAATGCAATCACCTTTTTGTTGGTTTCTAAACACCAATCGATGCTCTCCTGCATATCTATCAGAGGTGACGTTTGATAGCAGGGGAAACAAAAGAGCTTTATCCGTGAGACAGGATGACTGAGTCCCAGCAGGGAGACTTGTGATAGCCTAACTGCCTGAATAAACGCTGCAGTGCTTGTCCCCAGAATAGATCTTCAGCATTGGTGAAGATAGAGAGTGACTGAAACACTTTTCCCATTTTCTACAGTCCAGACGCACACCGAACCAGACCGAAATTGTCTTTTTTGCTTCATGGTAATCACTGTCATAAAGATCAAGAGGCTTTTTGTGTCAAGCTTTTTCTAGTTTCTTCCTAGCAATTGTCACAAACTGAACAAAATGTTTTTTGAGGTCTATTCCTGTGTTCATGAAGATGTGAAGTTCTTACTGTGGCTTGTCACAGAGTATCTGAGGGACAGCAAAAAACCTTTGAAGATGTACTAAGCGGAGGATTGATAGTATACTTGCCCTGGATTTAAAACTAGCTCATAAGTGCATTTGGTTTGGTCAGTACACACCATACACAACATTCAAACAGCCCTATATAGGTTCTTGAAACTTACAGTCTGCAAAAGACTTTGGTTCAGTCATCGATCATGCAATGCTCTCCTCAATTCCTAATCTAATACAGTGTGAAAGCTCTCTCTCGACTATTCCTTTCGCTTTTGTTCCAGCATGTTGACATCTGATTCTGCTGAAAGGTGCTTATGCATTCCTACTGCATGTTCCACGACTGGACATCAGCTCCTGTGACACTATATTCATGCTAAAGCCTGTGTGATTTTGCTTCTAATGAAACGAGCTAGAATGCACTGTGGGATTTTTTTCTCTAAATAAGAAGCAGCAGCCTGCATTTGCATTGATTGCAATCATTGTGATACCCCTCACGTAGCTCATAATTGGATCGTAGATGATTCTAAATCCTACACCTTGAGCTGATCATTATGACTTCACGTTTGTCAATTATGGTTGGAAACAATGCAAAATTGGCAATTCTGGTACAAAGAATGACTACAGATATTGCCTACTATATCAAGCCCAACGAATTCCAGTCTGAATTGATTCTGTTAGCCTATTTTAATTGAGCAATAAAGTGTAAGAGGCTGTACTACAGTGTGATTATAATCAAATACAGGTCAGTGTTACGCACAATGCTCAGCAGAGTGCCTTTAACCCTTTCAGCCATGACTATATGGAAAATAAAGCTCAGCCTTGAGAGAGTCATAGATTTCAAACAGCTACTATATAAAAATTATGCACAAATGTTTTATTAGGCAAATTCATTAAGTGCCGACTTTCCACTAGATGATTCAGACCTTGACATGCAAACGAAGGTTGAATGAATGAATGATGCATTTATATAGCACTTTATTGTGTATTGCCGTACACTCAAAGCACTTCACAATCTTATGGGGGGCGGGGGGGGTTCTCTCCTCAACCACCACCAGGTTAATATTTGGTCTTTATGGGTCCTGCAAAATAATAAATCACGCAACTGGGCATTTCGCATTATAACTATTAACTACATTATGTATTTTGGTACGGCTGTAACACTGTATAGACCAATCGCCATCCAGGACTTAAACTATCTGTTTTATAATATTAAGTTTGTGTAAAAACTTGCAAATGTTGGACTTTCTTTGTCAGTGACTGTTAACTGGTAGGTCTAAACTGAAATTAATGCTAAGTGTAAATAATATAATAGGTCACACTTTATTTTAAGGTCCAATTCTCGCTATTATCAAACTAATTAACTATAACTTTTGCCTCAAACTCCTAATTTGCTGCTGCTTATTAATAGTTAGTAAGGTAGTTCTAAAGAAAGTTTAGGTATTTGGTAGGATTAGGGATGTAAAATATGGTCATGCAGAATATTTTCTTTATAAGTACCAATAAACAGCCAATATGTTAATAAGAGGTATGTTAATAAGCAACTAGTTAATAGTGAGAACTGCTCCCTATACTAAAGTGTTACCATATATTGCAACTAATCATATAATCATGCATAGTTAGGATAGCAACATAACTAAGCTTCAGCTGGTAGAGGAGAAATAATTCCACATTTTTTATTTTTGATGTATCCAATCAAACACTATATTATTTTGGTACAAACAAATCTGTCACTTGGTAGAAGCTACTCAAATTATTCAGATGCCAGCAAAACAAAATGACCAAAACTATATCAAGGAAAACCTTGTTTGTACCAAACGCATTTTTTTCTGCTGTGAATTACTGGCTGCAATGAGCATGAAAATAATAATTAAAAAAAAATAAAAAACAGAGATAAATTTACTACTAGGAACCAAAATGGTCAGCTTTGCGACTCAACCCATGTTGAAGTAATAGTTTTCAGTCAAAAGACGGCCGGACTTCTGTTTAGTTTGGCTTGCAAGGAACATTGTGACACTCCTCACCACCAAGACAACAATCAAAAAAAGAAAGAAAAAAAAAAGTGTGACAAAGGCACAATGGTACAATCTGCTGTGACCACAATTGATGTTGATTTGTGAACAACCACTGGCATTTGTAACCAGACAGCTTTCCAAAAAATGGATTTTATTGCTGATACTATCTGACATGATTGAAACTCAGTCATTCTGACACCATACCAAGCTTCTAAGTAAAGATTTGCATTAATAAAAGTAAGAGAAATCTAAGAAATCCATGAATAGGGCTGCTTGCAGAAACAGTTCACCCAAAAAAATTAACTTACGCTATTATTTACTATTCATGTTAGTATTATGTTGGATCACTACTTGATGTCCTGAAGGAAAATATGTTGAGAATCACTGTCGTATGATCTTTCTTCAGGTGACAATCCACTAAACCTTGAATTTGAATCAAAGTAAGAGATGAAAAGGGAGAAATGAGTCTCACGCATGGAGAAATGTAAGGGCAGTGGAGAAGTGGTAATTTAGCCTTAGATGATTCTGATCCGGCACAAACAATGTCAGGGAGGATTCTCTGCTTTCTAATGAAACTGCTGGGCTAACAGAATTTGAATGCAAATTTTATAACCTGAGCATGTTATAAATGGACTGCTTTATACTGACCAAAACAATAATGGTACCGCAAAATATTCAAACTAAACATCAAAGCCAGAATAAAACAGAGACCTGGAAGAATCTAAAACACAGTGCCAGCCTTAAAAATCACAGCCAATGAAGACATGATATATTTGTGTCCTTATGTTAAGCTACAGATGAAAAAAGTAATAGTACTCTATCAAAAGAATGCCTGAAACTTCTGTTCAGTTTGGCTTGCAAAGAACACTGTGGTTTTAACCAAGTGACTTCTCATCGCCAACAAAATCAAAAATTGACAAACGCACAACGGCACAATCTGCTGCGACCACAATCGCTGTTGATTTGAGACTAAACATTGGCATTTGTAATCAAAAGGCATTGTAAAAAAATTATTTTTATTGCCGCTGCATTCTGCCATGATTGAATCTCAGTCATTCTGACACCAAACCCAAGCTTCTAAATAAAGATTTAGGTTAATAAAAGTAACTGAAAATCTAAAGGAAAAAAAGAATAGGGGTGACTACAGAAAAATTATGAAATTATGTCGTTATTTACCATTCTTTACATTGTTCCGAACACATATACTGTTTTTTTCCCCCACAGTACACTGCTCTTTTTCATACAACCACCATTCATACAGTGATTACATCAAAGTTTACACCAAACTTGCTCATTATGAACTGCTGTATAGAAAATTACTTATCAAAATTACTTTGTTACACAGAATAAATAAAAATAATAAAAACACAATAATAATTTTATTTAAATTATATAAAATTTATTTTAAAAAAATAAATTAAAAATAATTTAATATAAACATTATTTTATTATAAAATAATAAACATTAAAATAATACTTTAAATATTAAACAATTACATCATTTTTAGTTAACAATTTAAACTTGTTTATCATCAAATGCTTCCAGGATAAGCCATCTAAACTGAGCTAACTGACGTCTGATGTTGTCCAATTTAGCCTTACACTGTGAACTCTTAAACAAACGGCATATTCAGATCAGAAGGACTCTTTCTAGTGTGGCATATCAACGATTACCATCAGTCACATGCTGGATCACTTGATATGCAAGATGGTCATTACCTTTTCATTGAACAGCTTTTTACACTTTATTAATGCAAGTGCTGACACCTAGTGGTAGCTCAATTCACAGCTCAAGTCACCAGGTCATGATGCAAGATGCCTCCTGCTTCCTCTGTGATCTAAGCTGAAGGCTTTCAGTAGCTCTCCAAAAACCTGAGTTTTATATTTGCAACATGTATCTCATGACATAGGCAGTGTTAAACTCTGTGAGTCATGGGGTCTGTGAATAAGTCCTAAGCAATCCACCAGTAACTAATGTACTTTCTAGCCTTTCAATCCACCAGTAACTAATGTACTTTCTGCTAATTTCAATAAAGCTGAGAGATCTATACATAGAGAGAAGACAGTCCGTTGAACAATGTCTGCTGCTGGTGTAAATGTACTTAAACAATACATCATAAGCTGTACCGGGGTACATAGCTGTACAGAGAGTTGAATCACTTTATATGAATCAATAGACTCGACACATTAAGTGCCCCCGTGTTGAAATCAGCCATTACATTAACAGTCACTGCAGGCAATAGCTGCTTACAATGTATCTTTGTGTTTAAATGTGCTTGTGGTGTAATATATAAATATAAAAAACAATCAACATAACCTCTGCTGTCTCTCAACAGTCCTAAAAAGCTTTTTCTGTTATATATCAAGCAAATGCACAATTTTAGATTATATAAATGAGAAGGTCAATGTGTCACTGAGTTCTATGATTGTGGGAGCTGTGAAACTAAGCTATGTAGCCTTATTTAATTCAAGTAACTAATAAGTAGTGCTGTTAAACGATTAATCGCGATTAATCGCATCCAAAATAAAAGTTTTTGTTTACATAATATATATTTGTGTACTGTGTATATTTATTATGTATATATAAATACACACTCATACAGTATATATTTTGAAAATATTTACATGTATTTACATGTATATTTTTATATTTACATCATTTATATTACATATAAATGTATTTAATATACAAATATAACATTTTTCTTAAATATATACATGCATGTGTTTGTATTTATATATACATAATAAATATACACAGTACACAAATATATATTATGTAAACAAAAACTTATTTTGGATGCGATTAATCGCGATTAATCGTTTAACAGCACTACTAATAAGCAAAAATAATAAATAAAAAAATCCCTAAAACAAAGAGTAAAATTAATGTTTATATTAATGT
Organism: Tor tambroides; assembly: GCA_021397915.2. Taxonomy (NCBI): domain Eukaryota; kingdom Metazoa; phylum Chordata; class Actinopteri; order Cypriniformes; family Cyprinidae; genus Tor; species Tor tambroides. The sequence continues at coordinate 10,781 of JAFVLL020021888.1, forward strand.
TTTATATCTTAATGCTGATTGAAAAAAGCTATAAAATTGTGTTAATGGTGGTCATGTACTTGTGTGGAATTGGCCCTTACATACACTTATACAATAATGTTTTAATACAGATTGAAATAACATCATAAAGGCACAGATAAGTATGCCAATCTGCCTGAATTATATGGTACTCTCAGCAGTTCACGACCAGACCCACGTTCTCTAAATTCAATGAACCAACAATTTTCTTCATGCCTTAATAATAAAATATGATTTATGCTCACTGATGCTCTATTTTAGCTTTATATTGTCAACTGACTTCACCAACAAAGCTACATGCTTCTAATGTCATTTAGATAACCTTGTTTAAATGTTCATCGGTGGCGTAGTTAGCTCTGTCAAAAAAATTAATAATAGAAAAGGTTTGTTTCCTTTTCTCACAACTGCACAGGAACCTGCTTTAGTTATTTCATTATGTGCTGATGTTAACCATGTGTGAATGAGAAACCTTAAAGAGATAAGGAGCGAGAGAAAATGGAAAGAGGACACAAAGCACAGAAGAGGACAGGAACATTCAATTTGACAGGTAAAAGAATCCTAATCTAAAGCAAACAGAATGCAGTCGTCCTGTTAAAGTGTATTTAAGCAAATGAAAGTCACATGTTTAACTTGCAACAGTACCATGTAACTTTGACAATGCATAACACACTTTCTCTTATCATGTTGCAGTGAATTTTAAGTCGGCATAAATATTCTGAAAATAAGTGTTCGACGTCATTTATCATAAAATTGTATTATGAATATACTGTCCAACCTGCTCTCTAGATAGCAGCCAGAAACTACATCTAAATCACACAAATAGAGTTAGATCACGAAAGCCATAACCAAACAATAAACCTCAAACAGTATAAAATATTCAAATGACCAAATAAATGTGCCACCAACCTAAAGAACATGTATCAGGAAAAGACTGATAACAACACTGTCTGCGTACTAGAGCAGATTTTTTTCTTAAGTACCATTAACGTCACAAAGCAACAGAAGTTATTTTTCTGTATTGTGACATATATCCTAGGTTCTATCCATCGGTTGTTGATTGGTTGGAAGTAGAAACGACTGGAGAAATCCTGTACATGTTACTAGAAAGATGTCTGGAGTTTCACTGGAAGATCAAGTTTTTTAATATTTTTACTGTGCCTACACACTTTCGCTCCAAAGCAACATTTCATACACAGTGTGGCAGCATGTAATAAATGCACTTACAATGTTGGGCAACATGAGACGTTTGGAGAGCAATCTCTGATCTTCTCATGAATTATCACATTGGGAAATTGAGGAATTGCATAATTATGCAAATGAAAAGGAACCAGCATTTAGTGAAAGCTAGTTTGGCTAAGTGGCGTTTTTGTTGAATAAATGATGCATGACATTGTGCAACAGAGTCTTACCAGCGTCTGTAGTATAGGTCTTTGAGGGGAACACTTCGTAATGCTGCGCCCAACAGCATGAAGAATCCTGACAGCAGCAGAGAAGCTCGCAAACCTTTGGCACAAGACAGAGAGGAAGGAAAGAAGATATATCAGAGAGATGTAATATCTTGTAAGCTTTGATTAACTGATGAGATTAGTTGTTGATGAAGATCTATCCCCAAGATACCAGCAAATTATGCACGACTATCAAGAAGATATCAGGACTAGGAAATCAGATGGGAATGGTTCATTTTTTCAACCATCAAAAAGAATTAAACATGATTTATTTGTGACAAAACAAGTGTTTATGTCCAGAAGCCATAATGAAAATCTTTCCTCCATGAGCATTTTTCTGGATTTATGCATAGGAGCAGAAACTTGAACTTTAAAAACATTTTTGAGTTTAATATAGAAACTCTGACCTGTGGTTTTTGGCAGACGTGGTTTTCGCAGCCTGTGGCAATCGCTTTCGTTTTGAGAACAAAAGGGAAGGTGAAATGCTCTCATTCAAGATAAAGAGCAAAAAACATGGTTGGAAGCGTTTTGCTTAAACATTTACAAAAGAGCATGGCCTTTCTTAGCAAAGATATCAAATAAAGTACACTAATGTGATAAACAGAACTGGAGTGTCGACTAGCTGTATAAGCCAATAGAATAAGGAGTAAAAATGTGCAAACTGAAGACATTTGTTTGACATTATCAAGTCTAAGAGATAGCCGAAAATGCCTTATTTTCAGGCAAGATAACGTGAAAAGTAGTGGGGAAAATGTTAAAAACAAAAGCATTCTGTCCAAATGCTCTTTTCCAAACACAAACCATGTGAGTGAAAATGTCATTTTCGCGGCTCAAAACAGATTCCTCACAAGATACTCTTATCTAGGGACAGTTCACTTAACAATCACTATTCTCTCTCACCCTCATGTCCTCCCAAACTGAAATGCTGTTATTTTACCATATTAGAACAATTCTTATTGACCATGTATTAAACACTAAAAAAGTTGTCTATATATAATCTGAAGACATATGATAGCTTTGTGTTAGGAAAAGACTGAAATCAAAGTCATTAATAGCCAAAAACATTGACCGAATGGTTAGTGCTTCTCCAGTGAAGCGTTTCGGCTGTGTCTGTGCACACAGCGTGGTAAGTTAAAACAACATGTTATCAGCAAGGACTAACCCCACCGTAAGGACGGTAGAGTAGCAATGTGTAAAATTTGTTTTGCTGAATATTGAGAGATGGCTTTACTTTACTACAGTGTGAACATGACACAGCATACCAAGTTCAATCACTTTATTTTTGGTTTGGATTTTTGGTAGATGAAAATTTTCAGTTTCAGTTAAATATTTGTGCATCACTAGAACTTATAATTTTGGGTGAGTTCCAGCAATGTATTTATTACACAGATACTTTGTGGTCCTTTAGATGGTTCCAGACCAACTTAAGCATTGGTATAGAATCCATAATTTAAATACTTATATTTAAATAGAAATTTATACCTAAATAGAAATTTAGTTTAAATATTTCTCTTATATCACTACTGGCAAACAGTGCAGCCAAATTCTCATGTCAACTTTATGAAATAGGAAAAGTAAATAATATAACATATACGAAAGTATTGAAATCAGCTAAGTGACAGCATATGTTGCACAAATTGAAAGTTCTTTCTCTCCGGCCAGGGGATAATAAAATGACAATTAATTTCCATTCTACCATTAGATATTTTTATGTCCATTTTACATTATATTCAAGGTCTCCAAGGCTGTACGTTCCTCAACTTAGAAACTCATTAAATTAAGACAAGTATGAATACAAAAATGGCATCCTCTGACGCCAGGCTTACATCAAGACGTGTGTCATATGATGTTAGGGAACTGGTTTTGTGGCCTGACATGTGATGAGCTACCTTTTTATGATTACTTTTTTATTTCACCTGACATAAGGAGTCCTTATGTGCAGTTTGTGGTTCATCTAACCAACATAAAGCACTGTATCAAACATAATTATTCCCAAATTTTCTAATTTTTTCCAAAATGATGTACTTTGAGAGAGTCACACATCTGGCCACACGAATGTAATCTGTAAGTAGATATTCAAAAAGGTACTTGGTACATGAACACTTTTGTCAGAAATATAACCTAGGTTTTTATAAAAAAACACAATGATATTTAAATAGGACTGTTGTATAGAATTATGCTTAAGGGTCCATGGTAAATATAAATGATAGTTTGAAATTGGATGTGTCCTTAAAATGGTTTGAAAGCCCTCTGTTGTACTGAGAACAACATGTATAAAAGAGACATGATCGCCTAATGATACAGAGCTAAATTCTGTTAATAAAATGAATTTGTACACACATTACACATTGAAATGATCAAACTGGCTCTGGCTATTATGTGTAACTAGTGATATCACACACAATCAACAAATCTGTCTGAATATTGGCAGATGTATCGATTATCATTTGTTTGTGTTTACAGATATGGTTGCCATGATAAAACTAAATCCAAAACAACTCACCTTTCTTATCCATCAACCACATAAACAACAGCCAGGGCAGGTAACCCACTGGACCCCACATAACCAGCACAGCGATATCTGTCGAGGAGAACTCGAACACATGTTTGGCGGAGTTCTGGATCGGGCCCCAGGTGTTCCACACAAGTCCTTGCATAAAACCCAACAATGAAAACATGGTGAGAACGAACCATCTTCTCCCGTACACCCTGCTCCTCAACACGGGCTGTGTGTTTGTCGCCGGCTGGGATGGAACCAGCAAAGGCTCCCTTTCCCCTTCGGTGCTTTCCACGGCACCCATTGAACAGACGTGGGATCACGTTTTAAAATGCTTTTATGCTATCCGGCAACGTCTATAAAATGCCGCATTAAAAACAAGGGCACTCGTTCAATTGTCAGCTGCCCACTGAAACAAAAACAACCGATGACACGCTCAGCTATGCTCCAAACTTTAATGCGCATGCGTTACGTCGAGGCGGAATTGACGTAACGTGTGAAACTCAAAGTCTTTGTTCTCCATGTTGGATCAACTATGCCATTAACTTAAAGGAGACTTCAGCTCTTTTGTTGAGCCAACATGGCCGCTGTTTCGTTTCCCGTGTGTTGAGAGAGAAAAAACAGCGGCAAGTCTCACGTGAGTTTTGTTTACTAGCTGAAAAATAGATTTTAGGTGTGCTTACATTCAAAAATGTAAATATTTGCAGTAAATTAGAATATTATGTTTATGTAGAGGCTGCACATGCACAGACTATGTGTTTTTACATTTTAATATGAAGTTGCCACTTCTATTGATAGTTGTCACTTACTAGCTGATTTGACTTAGTGATTCACTTGAGTGATTGTGATGTGTTTATCTGAGTGCTTTAAAGTGAAGCTCCTACAGTTTATCTGAAAGATAAGATTTGTGTTGTACAAGAAAAAATCCACTCATCTTAATCATCCTTATCTCATTATGTTTATGTAGAATGGCTTCAAAACCCTTCACCCCAGAAGAGGTGAGGAGAATTGTCCAGTTTCTACAGAAACCTGCTGTGTTCCTGAACATGACCACAGACTGGCCAGCATTACACTGGACTGTGGAGCATCTGTCAACTTGCCTTACAAAGAGGCTTCGATTCCGTATTGGGAAAAGGACTGAGGATTTGGGTAAGTCACAAACATCACACAGCCTCTCATAGGTATTAACAAGATCATCAGAGTAGAAGAACTCCATTTGCCCAGGCCATAATTTTAAAACATAATCAGGACATTTATTTTTAAATCGAATTGACAGGTAATTATGGGTGTGAATACTTTCTCAAGGTGGTGTACTGAATGGCAATGCTTTGAGTAACTTTTCCCCTACAGTGTCAACAGAAAACACAGTTATTTCTGTTATTAGATGTCCTCTATTACAATGTGTAATTTAACTTTATTTTGAAGTTAAATTGTGGTACATTTGCAGCAAATGAAGCAGTCTGACACAAATAATTGCCACAAGTGTGAAGCCTTGCAGAAACCTTTGCTACCAGTGGAGGCTTTGCCACTTCAGGTTCTTTGGCACTTCTGGAAAAATAGTTATGGCAAACCACTGGAAACATCTAACAGTCCATCACAACTGTTAGACATTTTTACTGAAAGTGAAATGTAAATATGAGAAGTGAACATGAAATGTCAAGCAGTATCAGAACTGTGACAAAACTGTACTTCTAAATTTTAAACAACAGTTTTCAGTAATAATTAAAAACTCTAGTTTTTATGACTTCAAATCAAGCCAACTGATATGGTGATTTAGTATATATGAAAAATAAGCCCTTTCAATATTTAAGTAGCCTCTTACAAAATAAAGTTAATTTGCCGAAAATCATTTTAAATTATCCAAGGATTTTTCCAGTGAGTCCATTTTGAATAAACCCTCTTGGAATAATCTATTCATTAATTACTTTTCGCTTTTGTTTCGCATTGTTTGCACCAGCTCCTCTTTTTGAAACAGAGTGTTTCTACATTGAAGCAACCATTAAAGAGTTTCTGTCCTGGACTGCCAATGAAGATGAATCACATGTTGGGCCATTTTCCGACTATCACTGCAAAGAATTCTGGGCTTATGCTGATTACAAGTACATTGCCCAGCTTTTTCAGGATAAACCTGCTATGTTTCAGGTAAACCGTGCCAATTCCCATCCATTACTTTAAAGAAATATTTCATATTTTTATTTTTCAAATATTTATTATTATTATTATTATTAAGCAGTATTTTAATATATATTCCTATATTTGATTAAATTCTATATTTTGCCATTGCACATTCTAGAGTATTTATGACTGCTAAAATAAAAATAAATGGATAAGACACTACTCTCTTCATTTTCTCCCATCATCAATCATACTCTCAGACCTCATCAAGCACCACATTAACCCATTTGCCTTTTTCCGCATGCCAGTTATACTTGAGAGCAACCAATTTTTCATGAAGTGGTGCTCTACAGCACACGGGCCATGTCAATGACATCAGCTTTGATCAATAAACACAGTCGAATATTCATTAGTATTTATTGCCTTGTCTCCCGAGGATGCTTACCTTTATTTTATGAGCGCTCTGAAACTGTTTATTAGCCTACAGTTGTTACAACATCTCATGAAAATTTATCACAGCACTAGGAATAACAGATATGAAGAGCAATTAATCAATTCTTGCTGTTTTATTATTTCAGTAAAACATATCCTATGGCACATCATTGTCATTCTGTAGACATTTAATGATATTTTGTGCCAATTTATATTGTTTTGTTTTTCCCAGCCAAGGGAACAATAACCTAATGTTCATTTCTAGCTTTCAGTTTTTATAAATCATAATAAATGCTTATGAGGTGCCAATATTCTCCCTGCCAGCCAGGGCATCAAGAGCAGACAAGGGCCTCTCTTAAATGATGAATAGGGTAGTTTGAACATTGCGGAGAGCTTGATTACATACCATCTCATTTACAGTCCCCTGGACATGGTAATGGTTTCATTATCTACCTTCAAGGGCAGCATCTCTCTTGTTTGTTGTATTGAAAAGAGTTGACATCAGTAGGTGATCAAATAGTTTTCTGTTCTTTGTAACCACAAACATTATAACTGCAGGATGTGGTGTGGTCCGACTTTGGCTTTTCCGGCCGAGATGGACGAGACAGCACACTTTGGATTGGGACACAGGGTGCTAACACTCCTTGTCACCTTGACTCTTATGGTTGCAATCTTGTTTTCCAGATCCAAGGCAGGTAAGAACCACGTTTAGACTAGGTTTACACAAGTTTTGGGGAAAAAACTCCACCAAAAGTAACAAACAGGCCAGAGTTATTAGCATTTATTCCGTTTTCAATTGTTCAGTTTGCTAACATTATTCCATTTCAGTGTTACTTTAGTACCATTTATGTATTTTTATTGTATTTGTTAATATTTTGAATTAGCTTTTATTTTTATATATGGAGTTTTCAGTTTAATTTTAGTTTAGGTTTTAGTAGTTTATGTGCTTTTGTTTTTTTGATATTTCTATTTAGCTTTCATTTATTTTTTATTTCATGTTAGTTTTAGTAATTTTATTTTTTAGTATTTTTTTGTTCATACTTTCAATTGGTTTTTATTTTATGTTTTCAGTTTTCATTTATTTTTAGTTAAAGCTTTAGTCTTTTTATTATGTGCCTTTGTCATTTTATTCATTTCTTATATTTATATTTAGCTTTCATTTATTTTTAGCAATTTTATAACTTTAACTTAAACAGGTATGTAAAACATTTTCATTTATGTACATAACGTTTTATTTTTATTGCAGTTTTTTTAATTAACAAAAGCAGTTTTTAATGGTTTTAGTTTATTTTAGTTAAGACATCTCACTAATCCATGTTGTGTAAAAGACAGCGAGAGAATGTTAGACTTAGGCTTTTTTTCAATTTACAGATCCTAGACCTGTCACGGAGACAGTTGTGATTTCTCAAGACGCCTGTTTCAGTGAAATCTGTCATGTAGTAGGTAGTAGATTCAATTGAAGTATTTGACGTGTTAGAAACAATATGCCCTCATAAATGCCCCTGAAAATCAATTTTAGGGGGTGAATGTCACCATTTAATAAACAAAAACCCATGACACTGCTATTTTATTGTATTTCTGTGCACTAGTATGAACTCTTGACTAGATGAGACTAGTTTTTGATGACCGACTGTCAATAGACTCCTGAACAAGATAAGCCCCAGGCAAAACTGCCAATTTGGCTTATTCTATGAACATGGTTTACAGCAACACCATGTGATTCCTTCAAATATTGACAAGAGCTCTATCTCGTCTTATGTTAGGGTCCCTGATCCAATCCTGAGCTGTTGAAAGAAAGCTATTTTTCCTCTGCATTCAAAAGGGCGAATGAGAAACGGAAAGTGCAGGGATGTGAACAGCTATTGAGATATGTTATTTGCTCCATTGAGGGAAGCAGAACCTGACAATGAAGAACCTTCTCCTCCATCTTATCTCTCTCTGGAGCATGTCTTGTCTCTGCAATTGCTTATTGGGACTCCTCGTGTCAAGATAGCCTGCCACAGAAATCATGTTATTGTATAATATCTCCTGTGAGGAGGTCCATGATACTTTGAGAAATCTATAAGCATTCCCATTCATCTCAATCTCAGTGGCAGTTGCTTGGTTGGCACCTTAAGTAAATACATAAACCTGCATGCTATAAATGTTTCACGCGACGTTTTTCTTTACTAATTCAATTAAAGCTAATTCGTCTAGAAACTGACGTTCTGGCAGTTGTTTGGCTAGCACAGCAGATATAACATAATGACATATTTGTGACTGATATATTTGTTTGGCCACAAAATCCAATGGTATTTCAATAAAGTCATTCTTTCTCCAGAAAACGATGGCATCTCTTTCCTCCCGATGACACACACTGCCTCTACCCAACACGTGTACCATACGAGGAGTCCAGTGTGTTTAGCCAGGTCAGTGTCGTCCAGCCAGACCTGAAGAAGTTCCCAGCGTTCAGAAGAGCTCGAGTCCACACCGTCACTCTGCAGCCTGGTCAGGTAGGCCAATGTGACATTTTCTAAAACACTTCCTGTCAAGAGTTTTGGACACACCTACTAATTCGGTGTATCCGGTGCATCCTAGGAAGATATCTTAAAAATTACAAAAACACAAAACAAAATTCCTAATACTTAAACTAAAATTAATATGAAAACCAAATGGAAAAACAGTGGGATTACTTAAAATTACAGTATATTTTTAATATAATCAACAATATAATCCAACATGACAACGAAAATGGTGCACTAAGCACTTCTGGAATATTTACCGTTATCGTACGACACTGTGTATACAACTCTCAATTATATTGTACAGTCAAATGAAACTTTTAAATTGTATCTTTGGTGATTTAATCATTCATGCATCTGATTTAGAAAATCTCTCTGCAATTTTCTCTTTTGAATAAAGTACGTCCACTTTAAAATTTTGCCTCCGTGTCAGTCTGTCCATTGGCTAATTTTGCCTCATTTTAGAATAGTATAAAATAACACAAATGGGAAGTAGTATTATCCTAGGTATCCTAGGATGCTTTTTAAACCGTATTGAAGAAGTTTCCTATTCTATTCCCTCCAATTCACCCATCATAACATGAATAATCTTCTGCTTTATTAATAAATGATTATAATAATTTTTAAAAGTAATTATCAAATTAAATGTATTATTATTAAATGATTTAATTAAAATGATCCAATTTAATTTATCACAATTGTCCATAAAGCTCATTTCAGATGTGTAGTCACAAGTTAACAAATGCAAAATCAGTCAAGATTTGTCCCTAAATTACTGTAGAGTGAAGTCAATAATGGTACGTTTCCAAAACATTCAATATAGCATTCCCTGAGTGTGTTTGGATCCTATTTCACAACAACCGGTCTCCTATGTGTGAATTTTAGCGGCTCGTAGATGAATCAGACAGCAGCAGAATAAAGCTGTGTGTGTTTTGTAGCACATCCCCCTCCTTCAGATTCCAGCAGCGTGTGTGAAACCTCTCTGATCAAGCTCTTTGAGAGGCGAGACGGTGGCAAGGCAATTAGCGGCGGTCCAACACAGCGAGCGTACTCTCCGGGAGCACTCACACTTTTCACAGCATACTAATGAAGACGAGAGACACAAACTTCCATTCTCTGAGAGAGCTAACACTGCTCCACTGCCTCTCACTGCAAATACAGGGAAAAAAATCACCAGGAGAACTTTTGTATTTGCAAAAGTTGAGTTCTGGAATGTTAGCGGTAAAAAAAAAAATGGTTTTAATCCCCTGATGCCTGTGTTTTGAATCATTCAGGATGTGATTTACATTCAGTGCCTCAAGCATATTTACTGTTTTCTAATATTCTGAGAGACAGTTGACTCTCGTTTTACAGTCTTAGGAAACCAGCTTTGTTATTTTTAGCTAAAATTAAAATTACATATAATTGTTTTTGTTAATTGACATAAAGCTGAAATAAAGTAAAATTAATTCTAAAATAAAATGACTAAAACTGAAATAAAAATAATTCATAAATGTTAACAATTATTTAAAAACACAACAAAGCAAAAATTAAAACTCAGATATTCAGATTATTAATACTTTCTAAATAATAAACCCTCTCTAATTTTCTTCTTTGAATAAAGTAATACATTCACTGAGTGCCCACTTTAAATTATGTTTCCATGTCAATCTGTTCCATGAGCAATTAACTCCGTCTGCATTGTCTTTTCCATGGATCTTTTTCTGACATTTGGCTACGTTTGTTTACTCCTTTGTTGTTATTATAGAGACTTTACTTGGATTAAAAAGCACTGTATGTGAAAATCGATTGACCCCATCTAGTCTCATAAATATTGCTACAATAGGATATTGATTTTTTTATGACCCAAATGATGTGATGTTATACAGAGCACAGCTGCCACCTGGTGGTAAATACTATTACAATATGCACATCTGCGATCATCAGGTTTTACAGTTTTTGCAGTTCATGCAGCTTGAGTGCTGCTGTCAGAACAAAAGAGGAACAAATTACTAAGAGCATCTGAAATTCAAGTTAATCATTTAACTTTTCACTGACAAACCAAAAATTCATTTTCAACAGCGGTCACTACAGTGCACCCCTACTGTACATTCATTTAATATAAGTACGCACAGCAGGTCATTGTTTGACGTGCTGTTAATATCTTCAGAGTTTTGACTGACTGCTGTTGTCTTTCATCAGGTTCTGTTTGTCCCCAGACATTGGTGGCACTATGTGGAGTCAGTGGATCCAATGACTGTCAGTGTGAACTCCTGGATTGAGATGGTAAGACACTTTATGTCTCTGCTGGATTATTTCTTATGAAATATCATTGCTTTTTCATCAAAATTAGATGCTGAAATCAGCAGGCTGTATTTCTCGTTGTGCCACAGGACATGGATCATGAGGCCAGAGTAGGAGAAGCTCTCACTAAGACTATTGTGTGTGCCCTGAAAAGCGCCCCCAGCTTAGACAACAACGACCACTGGCTCAATCCTACTGAGGTATTCACTCCAGCACATACAGACACTGATACAAAAGATTTCTATTTGAAATAAATGCTGTTCATTTTTTATTCCTGAAAGAATCCTGAAAAAATATCAGTTTCCACACACATTTTTAAGCTCTAGGAAATGTTTCTTCAGCAGCAAATCAGCATATTAGAATGATTTCTGAAGGATCATGTGACACTGAAGACTAGAGTAATGACTGCTGAAAATCAGCTTTGCTATTACAGAATAACTTACGTTTTAAACTATAATAAAATATATTTTAAATTGTAACACTATTTCATTTTAAAAAAATAAATAAATGCAGTCTTGGTGAGCATAAGAGACTTTCAAAATAATAAAAAAAATCTTACAGACCTCAAATTTGGAATGGTAGTGTACTGGTGAACTGGTAACCATTTAATTTAGAGAGTTTAACTTTTCAGGTTTTTGTAGTTTATGCGTAGACAAATCCATTTTTAAAAAGTATACATATTCCATATAGGTCTGAACTCACAAAAAGTGAATCTATAGTACTGTAAGTGATGACAGATAAATGACATTATCTTTAGTCTAGTATATACACACATTTTATACTGAAGAATAATACAATATTAGGACAATATATGAAGAGTTCATTTGCGAAAACAGCAATAATTTTAACAAATCAATTAACAATTTTCAAAAATCATGTTTTTTCATTGTGCATTCCAATTCATCTCAATCAAACTGCAGTTGGGTTATTTGACTAGGTTAAAAAATAACTAAAAAATACAGCTAACTTACACAATAAAAACAATAAAAAACATGATTTTTGAAAATCTGTTATCTGTTTTTGCAAATAAACTCTTCATATGTTGTGCAGTGTGACTCAGGTCAGTGCCATGTTTCCTAATAAATAATGTGCTTGTTATCTGTAATTAGTTTTTTACATGAGTAGCATATTGGAATATTTATGTAATGGATGAAGATGTCATATTTGCTTACCACCATGTAATTTTAAACCCATGTGCTGTTACATGACAAAAAGGAGAAATTTTGAAGTATCTGCAAATGGTGATACGATTTGTGCATTTCAGGTCTTCTGAAGCCGTATGATGAGATTTTATTTGTATGAGAAACATGTAGAAATGGGTTTGGAATGCCAAAGATGACAGAATTGAAATGTTTGTGTGAAACTGCTTAACTGTACAGTACAGTGTATCATCTTGATTGTTGTTTCTTAGGATGGAGTTTCTTCACATGATGAAAACATGCAGTATTTGAACCTAGCAGTAAAGGCTTGTATGGACAAGAAGAGAGATGATACTGAAGGCACGGCCTCACTTGCAGACCAGCCCAGAGCAGAGCTGGGAAAACGTGACTCCAGCAGACTGTTAAAAACTCCAACGTCTCTCTCCTTCGTGGTTCCCTTCGGACCTCATCTCATTCCTGTTAATTTGGCTCACAAACCCAAATGCACCTGCCCAAAGGACACATCTTGGTACAGGTACAATGAGACGTCACGGTGCCAAAGTACATCCCAAGATGAAGATAACCCAAGAAGTGACAATGAACTTCTTCAAAGATCGGGTCAGCATGCACATCAGGATGCAGAAAGTCCAGGAACCTCAGGAGGAGGTACTGGTTTGCATATATCCACCAATGACATGCTCCAGTTCCTGGTACACCCTGATGTCATTGCTCTAGTTACAAGGCTAATCATGTGTCGACAAAGAGAACTTCACTCTTAATTTGTACAAGATGAACAGTATTTTTATAAATAAAAGATCCCATGCTAATTAGTTTTTGAATCCATCACTCCTTTTGTACACATTAGTTGTCAACAATGTTTAATACTCATTTGTTTTCCAGACCCGAAATAATTGATGTAAAACAAAGACTAGATACGGTCACACTTTGCATGTATTACATTTGCATGTATTTTGTATGTATCTCCTGAATGGTCATTATAACAAAGGCCCTATTCAGACAGACATAGTTATTCCCTAATGAGGTTGGGTAAATTTATGTTTCATAAATATGAACTTACTAGTGATTGTAATCCCATTTGAACTGAACAATCTCTCTTCTTCTCACACAACTTCTGTAAAAAGTACATGGCGAATGAAATGATTTTTCAGCCAAATCGGGAGTAGAAATCTAATCCTGTTGGAGGGGAATGTCTGTGACTAGTATATAATTTTTTCACAATGCATTTCCTTAATTACCTTCATCAAATACTTTAAAGGCAAATTTTATCTTGTTTTTCCACTATAATTATTGATTTTTTGGTCCAAATTTCTGGGTAAAATAGCAGTTGGTGGATCAAATCGTGCTGAAACCCTATCTAGTGTAATTGTATGCATATTATAATTATATCACATGACTCGCACATACACATGACAACAGAGTTCCCAATCCTGTTCATATTAGTACATGAAATTACAAGGGTCCTGTGTTAATAACTTATTTAGAAACTAATTTCATCAGAAAAGTGCAAGAATGACAAACATTATGTCAAATGTGAGCTGAAATCTGCAAATGGCATTAGACACTGATATTATTGAAGTTTATTCACTAAGATTTTGGGGTCAGTAAGACTTTTTCAACTTACAACTACACATTTGATTTTTAAAGAAATTCATACATTTGTTCAGCAAAGACTGATTAAATTTGTAAAAAAAAGTTTACATTTTACAAAAAATTCTGTTTCTTATAAGTGCTGTTCTTTTGAACTTTCTATCCATCAAAGAATCCCAAAAAATGTATGTTTCCACAGAAATATTGAGCAATTGCTTTCAGCACTGATAATAAGAAATGTTTCTAGAGCACCAAACTAGCATATTAGAATGATTTTTGAAGGATCATGTGACACTGAAGACTGGAGTAATGGCTGCTAAATCTTCAGCTTGGCCATGGCAAGCATAATAAATTATATTTTAAAATATATTAAAATAGAAAACAGTCATTTAAATTGTAATATTTCACTGTTTTTCCTGTATTTTTGATCAAATAAATACAGCATTAGTTGATCATTAGAGACTTCAAAAACAAAAATATTACAGATCTCAAACTTTTGAAAGGTAGTGTTCATCACATTCTTAGCGATTACATTCTGTAACTCCAAAAAAACCCCATTTCTTTTTGTAAGGTACCATGTAAAGTAATAGCATAATAATAATTCCTTCAGCGTAGTAAATTTCTCTTAATTCAGCTGAAATATGATCCCTGAGCAGTAGAGATCAGCATACTGCCACATAAAGCCTCTGGAACAAAATAATCTGTGTTAACACAGCTACAACAGTCTGATGTGAAAGTAGTTAATTAGCTTATTGGCAATTAATGGATTTGAACTCTTCATAACAAAGCCCAGTCATTTTGCTACATCTTGGTTTGCTTTGGCATGTCAGTCAAGGAAACATCCTCATTTTTCTTACTATCAGAACTTTCCACTTTCTCATCGTCTGTGTCCTCTCTGAAAATCTTGTCCAGCTGGTCTGGATCCACATAAGTATAGAAATAGGCCATGATGGAGAAGATGATGCTGACAGCCACCAAAAGGCCAGCAAAAAGGATGAACTCTGTCCACTGTAGATTCAAAAGCAGTTTGTCAGTACAGAATTTATGCATTAAAACCATAAAGGTGTTTATAAGAAAGCCCGCTGCCTACCTGTTCCATCCCGGCCCCCTCTGCCACAATCAGTACAATGACATTTCCAAATGCCACAGTCATAAGCCATCCAGCCTGGAGAACAGACTTCATGCTTGCCGGTGCCTATACACAAAAGCATAAGAATGAGAAATTTATGGACACAAGCTTAAAGTACAAGACATTTGATGGACTTACCTGTGAGTAGGAGAACTCCAAACCAGTGATGGAGAACATGACTTCTCCCGCAGTGATGAAGACATACTGTGGAACCTGCCAAGCGATGTGAATATTGTTGGCTTGGATATCCTCCATCTTTTTGAATGTTAGACCATTACCTTCCTGTGGAAATGAACCATATGCATGTCAAGATATTGATCCATAAAGGCAGTGCATTTTTTTAACATTATTAGCACAGGTACGGTGAAGAACAGTGACATTTTTTCAAGATGAATAGAATGGATCAAAAGAACAACATGTATTTATTTAGTATAAAGTCTTTACTGTCACTTTCAAACAATTTAACGCATCCTTTATGAATAAAAGCATTAAATTCTTTTTTAAAAATTCTTAAATTAAATTCATTAAAATAAAAACTGGTAGTAAACAAGTGAGCAGATGGGGGATCGCTCAGGAAAGGTGCTTAAACAGTCATTATTGTCTATTTGGTGATGCATGTGGCACAAAAACATTGAAATAACTTGAGGCTGCAGAACTGAATGTTGCATGAAGTAACTATTTTGTAGGTGAGAATCTCATAGATCAGCAAAAATAGCCTATAAAAACTTCAGCCAAGTTCTCATTGACTTCAGTCCTTATAAAGTACACAGTAACCTATACCTTAAACTTTGCAGTAAAGTAAAAGTTACAGAAAAACATTAACTAGAAACCGAACTCTATCACCCACCTTTGAGAGTATGACGGTATAGAAGGCACCAAAATCAAGAAGTCCCAGGTCGATGTGATATTGGTCAGAGTTTGTTTTGCAAACAACTCCATTGTATCTGAAAAGAGAGTAAATGAACTGTGGTCAGTTGGTGGGGTTACTTGAAACTATATGGATAACAAAACAGATGTAGACTTAAAATACTCACTCTCCCCTAGGTACACTAATATTTTGAGAAATCCCATGATTAGCAGCCGCATAAAATTCATCAGTCCCAACAGTTATGTTGATATTCTCTGTGTGAGTGTTGATAAATCTGCAAAAGTCAAATATTCTAAGACAACAGAGTACTGAAAATGATTTCAGATAAAGCCAGTTGTTTTGTCAATGGTTAGCTCGAAGATATTGATAATTGCAGCAAACACTAAAGTTTAACAAAGCTGTTAAACAGTAACTTGTAACAATATAAAACAATGTTCTGCTAGTATTAATTTACCTTACATACGCAGCCCCGGTATCAGATTTGGTGATGTGATCTTTCACCTGTATTTAGTTTAATAATGATTCAAATGATTCAAATAATGTATTGTAATGTATAATAATGTATATGCTGGTACAATCTTTGCTGATGAAATCTGAAATAAAATTTCACAACCAGGTGCTCACCAGTTTGCATACAGTGTCACCAGGTTGTGCAGTGTGCAGGAAGAGACTGTAGGCAGTCCGTTCTGTGAATGTGAGTCCGCACTGGTATTCGGCCCCTTCGTGAGTGACAGTAACTGTGAAGAGCTGGGATTCACCAGTAAGCGGGAGACTTGTGTATCCCGAAGGATCCTGCATGACAAGAATGTCTTCAATCATGGCTCTGCATCAGAATTTAGAGTTGGAACTGATATTCACTCTTATGTCAAGTAATGTTGATGTATTTTATACACTATTGTTTAAAAGTTTGGGGTTTGTAAGATTTTTAAAGTTTCTGAATAAAGTGTATACTTTATAAAACAGTGATACTTATTTTTTCAGGATTCTTTGATGAATTTGAAAGTCCAGAACTGTTTTAGTTTTTAATGTAAAACTCAGTGCTGTTAAACAATTAATCGCGATTAATTGCATCCAAAATAAAAGTTTTTGTTTACATAATATATGTATGTCTTCTGTGTTTATTTAATATGTATATATATATATAAATACACAAACGTTCAGTATATATTTTGAAAATATTTACATTTACATATTTATATTATTATATTATATATAAATATATTTAATATATATAAACATAACATTTTTATTAAATATATACATGGATGTGTTTGTATTTATATTTACATAATAAATATACACAGAACACACTCATATTGCGTAAACAAAAACTTTTATTTTGGACGCGATTAATCGCGAATTAATCGTTTTACACTTTTCTGTCACTTTTAATCAATTTAAAGCATCCTTGATGACTATAAGTACTGGTTTAACCAAACTTTTTAAACAGTGTATTATGGTAATATACACAGAAAATACATTATAAGTATGTTACGTACAGACATCATAAAATGCAATCAGTGTTTGTCTGTAGTGACATTACCTCATGTGATTTAAGTGGATCTGAGAGGACAGTGTGTCCTGGAAACTGCACGGTGACCTCTGAATCCATAAGATTGTAAACCTGAACAAGGGTTTCTTTGGCAGGAGGTGGCTCCACAACAGTTTTCTGGCCAGAGAGATGAAATGTAACTTTCAGTTAATGTTGACAAGCTTTAAATGACTGCTTTTAGTGGTTCCACAGAAGCTCTTTCGATCTAATATTTGAAAATGTACATACAATGACGTTGATTTCTACGACAGTTGCAGCACAGAATGCAAGTGCAGCAAGGATCATGCCTGCAGCCATCTTTCTTAATGGACTGAAAATGAATAAGAAAAATTGGATAGAACTTAACACAGACAAGGTTAGTAAGTGCCATGTTAACACAAATAATGTTTATATTTTATGGTAGGTTATACTATAACATTTTCCCCTGGTCTAATGATTTCCATCAAAAATGCATTACTGTAAACAACATTTTGTGAATTATTATTTATTTCTTTTATTATTTATTATTGTGTGTACAATCTCACAAATGTTGAATCAAGAAACATCCCTTTAAGGAGGTACTTCAGAGTGTGTGTGTATATATGTAGACTGGTATTGGTAGATTGATAGGTGTTGAAATATGTCTTTTTTATGTGATTGTGCATTTATACAGCACTCACGTGAGTTTGATCCGACACAGCCCTATCAGCGGGTATATGCCCATGTCGAAGATCGGAATAAACACCAGAATCAGCAAAGCATTCAGCATCTTAACAACACAGAAACACACACCCACTAAATGACACTATAACCATTACATGCAGAAAAGACATTGATTATAAAGGTGATAATAAAATTTTATTGCTTAGGTTTTTACAACCTGTCATAAACTGTCTGGTCATTTTTGTATGACAGTACAACAGAGCAGGAAGCAGTAAATGTTTAGAATTTAGAGCTTCAATAAACCCTTTTTTGAACCTGTATAACATTTCAATTAATATAATCAATAATAAATGTAATGATTTATTTTGTATATACAAAGCTGAGTGTTCAGCACAGTCCAAAAGTCTGAGACCAAATTGAAAATCTGGGATTTTTTAAAATATGAAAATTTTATAAAATATGAAAGTATCAAAGTTAAACTTTGTTTTATGAAAAAATATTAAAAGGTAAGATGAAAAAATAAAAAAAGATTTAAATTATAGATAATGTATTGATTTTTTTTATGTATTGTTTGATTTAATTAAAATAAATGTACTCTTTATGCCAGTCTTTAAGCAAAAATAATATAATTAAAAATCCAAATCATGCAACTTAATATGTATGTGTCTATATGGTGATCTTTCTGTTTGTTTGTCTCACCTGCATTTGATCAGGCTTTAATATGAAGCCTCCACCCTGTAAAATAAATTAGGAACCCGTTATTCTGATTTTGAAGAGGAAATGTGACCATTCTGTTATCATTCAGGAGTAAATTATATTACGGTCTTCTTCAAAACTGATATGCATAGGCTAAAAGCAAAAATAAAAATCTGCATTTGAATTTCTACAACAAGAACTGCAATAAAATGTTAGACATTTATAACCTTTGGATTCTATAGTGACGATGTCAAAGCCTGTATATTGTTATCAAAGAAAATATCATCAGATCACATCAAGGGCATCACGTTATCTTACTTGCCATATTGCTCAATTACTTAGAATAAAAAAACAATATTATGAAATGGGGTGTGATAATCCAATTCCAATAAAGTA
Source organism: Tor tambroides (assembly GCA_021397915.2). Lineage (NCBI taxonomy): Eukaryota > Metazoa > Chordata > Actinopteri > Cypriniformes > Cyprinidae > Tor > Tor tambroides. The sequence goes on from JAFVLL020021888.1 coordinate 30,102, forward strand.
TTAATATCTTTCTATTGGAGGTCATACAAGAAAGGACTTACAAAATCCATGTTCATTCGAGTGGCTTGCAGAGTCCAACGTGAACCCTGGCATAGAACAAATAGAGCTATTCTTACTTAACTTATTATTACAATTCTCATTTGATTATTCTCTGATCCTTATAAAGTGCTGTGGTCAGAAGAGCAATTTCTACTGGTTTCTTACATCATTATGTCCAGCAGACATTTTCTGATATTCAAGGAATTCACAAAGAACACGAGGAATCAATAAATTTTCCTTATTCCTTAAATACAGAATTTTCATTTGTGTACTGTCCCTTTAAATGAAATACTGTGAGTACAATTTGAGTGCTAGAAAATACAAAGGATATCAACTGAATATAACCTTTTACCTGCTGGTCAAAGAGAGCCCAAAACATGGGCAATGGAATATAGAGAACCAGCACCCTGAACACCATTTTAATTTCCTGAATGAGCCGCTTCTGTAAAAACATCAAAATCGTAATTTGGTAGATGGAGCAACACATGATTTCAGCTTGCTAGATTTGGCTTGTAAAACAACTGAAACATACCGGGTACTTCTCTTCTGCCCAATCCAGCCAGTGACTCCTTTTTGGGTTCTTCTTGGAATTCGTCCATCGATTGCGTATAGCAAACTGGTAAATACAGAGTAAAAGATGACCGTTAGCCTTCTTTTTATGCTCCAGATCCTTCAGCAACACGTTAAAGAAAGCTGTTGAGCTGTTGACAACATTTACTTACCCCAATACATTTGCAGACACGCACCAGGACATTTCCTTCCGGAGGACCTTTCTTATATAGCCCACTTCCAGCAATAAATACCACTACATCAATAGATGCAAAGTTAATTACATGCCTAATGAGTTAAATGAGGTAGATAAAGGGACCCTAGCAGTGATCTAGAAATAGCATGCTTTTCTCTAGAGTGCAGTAATAATCAAATATTAGTTCATACAGGCATATAAGCCGTAATGCATTGGCAAAAATTATATTTCTCTGTTTTAAAATATATTCTACTGCTAAATGAATAAAGAGATGGTAAATACATTTACATTTATGCATTTAGAAGACACTTCTATCCAAAGCAACTATACAAATAGCAACCAGCACAAAGCAAGAACCAACATACAGAGGGCCCAAAATGTATTTGGCACTTCAGCCACACTAAAATAAATTTTATATATAAATATCCACTGTATGTGTATATGGTCCATACAGTTTCCAGACAAAGGCTTTATCCCTTCTCTTTCTATACAGGATTCATGGCACAGTGAATGGGGTTTGCTAATGTGCTATCAAAACATACTGGGATTTTCGAATAAATGGCCCGGAGTTAAATATACATGCCTACTGTGAAGAGTTGATTTCACAAATACAATCCACTGGGATTACCAATTTTTCCCAAATTCCTTCCATTCTTCCACCCCAAACTCTCTGAAAATTGAGAGGACCCTCACCTAAGGCAATGACCATTAAAGCCGCAGGAACTCCAAAGGCCAGGGCGTAGCAATCTCCTCCAAAGCACTTCACATCGCCTGTGGAGTTTGAGTGTAATGATGATCTAAGGTTTCTCTAATTGGCATGATAATCTTTATGACTGCCATATACTTCTTTAAAAGATTAATTGTAGCCTTATCAGTGAAGCTTATCTTAAGACTAACCTCTTAGTATTGGCGTGACAATGGTGGACAGGACACTTCCAGCATTGATTGACATGTAAAAGATGGAGAAGAATTTTCTCCGCTCTTCTGTCTGAATACAAACGGGTTAAAAGAAATTAGATATATTAAAGACACAATCAAATCAAAAGGTGTGTCTTTTAGTCCATGCCAATTAGATTTGAAAAAACCAAAATGACTGTATTTCTAAAAACTTGTACTCCTTAAAAAAAAAAAAAAAAAAAAAATCACACTTTTAGATTTTTAAATATTGTAATTATAATATTATAAAACATTAAATATTTTCGAACATCTAATCAGTGTATTATTTGTTATTTTATATTAGGTTATGTAATTTTTTCCCTGTAATTTTACTGTACAACACTTTGGCTCAAACTCAGATTTTACTGTGCTTTATTTAAAAAAAAATTTTTTTTTTGAAATATTAAATGAGCAAATTTTAAATTTATGGAATGTGACCGGTATAAACGGGGCCACAGTAAATAAAATAATTGTGACTTACATGCTCTTCATCAAACTGGTCACCACCAAATGCTGCAACACATGGTTTGATCCCTCCTGTCCCAAAAGCTATGAGGACCAGACCAAGCATTGACAAAACTCTACAAGGAAAGAACAAAATGGAATTTTTCTATCCAACAAAATGGTATTTGTCCTTCCTTCCTCTTCCATAAAATAAATATTTACTTCACTTGAAACAGATTTACTGTATGGCTTCACAGTAGCATGCTACACCCTGTATCAAAAGAAACTTACACATGAAGAGTGCTGTCCCCCACATCAGGAATGGCACCGACAGACTTGATCACATGACCAATCACATAGACTATAGACAGATAGATGATGGTTCTGTGAACAGAAAAAAAAATCCTATAATTCATCTATTGAGTATTAAGTACAATACTACAGGCTGCATTTCAGAAACTTATCCTAATTCTTAAAAGAGAGAACTTTTTCAAATGTTATATAAAATTTCAATACAATAAGCATTACTAAGCAGATAGGATGAGACTCTAAGTTAGGATGTTTCTCAACACAGTATGACTTACTTGAACTTCCCCAACCATGAGTCGGCTATCACGGCCCCCAGAAGCGGAGTGAAGTAACACAGGCTTGAGAAAGCGTGGTACACAGCTGTAGAGAGATTCTTGTCCCAGTGTAGGTAGTGGATGAAGTAAAGCGTGAGTACCGCTTTATAAATAAGATGCATAATAATTAATACATCATTAGAAAATACATTAATATATTAGAAAAGTGATATCAGATATCAAATTTTCTGTAAATGTGCAAATGTTTTCAATTAATTACCTTTCATTCCATAGTAAGAGAATCTTTCACAGAACTCATTGACCACAATAAAGGCAATGCTAACTGGGTAGTTAGTGCCACATAATTTCTGAGCACAAAACAAAGCAGCATTTGATTACAAACAGGCTTGTCACATTTACACTGAAATAAAATAAAAGATAGTTAACAATATCCTAATATCCATAAATTCAATCTTTTATTTCATTTATCAGAATAAAATGATAGTACGGGTGAAAAATTAACCAGGGATCAAGGCAAAAATGACACAGTTATTAAGTACAATGGCATTTTCCAATCTGTAACAAAAATTTAAAAAAGTGAAATAACTCTCACCGATGAGCGCTGTCCTTTTCCATGGTCCTCTGCATCAACATCTTTGTCTAAGAGCAGAAAAGATAAGGCAAACATCAGGTAGTATAAGTGAGGAATTTTAAATCTGACATCACTCAATAATGTTTATCAGTTTTTAAAACTGTGCTTCCAGGTTTTACCCTAGCCAACAGAAAAAAAAGCCAGATCCTGCAGTGCACTTTTAAATTGTTGAGGTAGAATGCCTTTGATAAAGCCACATAAGTCGCGCACATTTCCACTGCTTGCAAGTCTGTACTACTAAATCAACATTGTTTTCCCCACAGGCGCCACTGTGGCAATCAACATTCCTGTCATCGATTATTTGGCAGTGCATCTTATTTTCGCATTGGCATTCTCAAATACGCGATATATGCATGTCGCAAAGTTGGTTTATAGGGAAATATTAAACTTTACAACTACTTTTAAATCTAAAAGTTGCAAAAATGTTCAATCCACGCCAATTTGCAAAAAAAAAAAGGACTCCAAAAATTTTTGAAACTGTCCCATCGAAGACATTTATTAAAAGCATCTGAAAGAGTTCAAACTTAAAAACAGTCCTCGTTACCCTTCTTTTCCCCCATGTCTTCAATGAATCCAATTGTGTATTTGGACACTCAACATCTAGTGGATTCCTGAGCACGCGTCCAAGTCCGTCCCTCCACAGAGAGTGAAAACTCATCCGCCTCACGCTGCTGTTAAAGCCGTTTAACCTTCTTGGGTTAATATTCTACTTCATGACAAAGAATCCCTAACTCCGAACCGGGCGGGTCGATGATCCACACGAGACCCAACACATGCATCAGATTATGTGGTTTATGATGCGGGAGCTACACACTCCTGAACGTTAATATAGGCCTATAAACGAACGCTGCAAATTTAGCGAACTAAGCATCGTTACAAAACAGTGTCTTTCCTCGAGTTATATTTCAGGCTGTTGCGTTTGTTAGGCTGTGGTACTGTACATGTGCCCTAATTAGTAAACTTGTGCCCCCTTCAGTGCAGCTCCCACTTCTTTCTGTAACAGGCGGAGCCATTTCAGCATCTAACGGAGTACTAGCGGTCAGTCAGACACAGTGAACAAGAACTTTTTGAATGGTTCTTTAGTTAAAATGTTCTCCAGATAAATAACGAATCATAGTTAGTAAGTGAGAGTTATATTAAAGTAATTTTGAGTAATATAAGTGGGAAAATTATGAATATTTATCTATATTAAAAATAGAGTAACATTTTTTTTTAAAAATTGTTTTTTTTTAAATTCAGCAAGGATGCATTAAACTGATCAAAAGTGACAGTAAAGACTTTTACAACCATTACAATTGCTACATTATTACAAAAATAAAGTTCTTCTGACTTTTCTATTCAACAATGAATCCAAAAAAATATCACAGTTTCCACAAAAATATTAAAAAACTGTTATCAAAATTGATAAAAATAAGATGTTTTGTGAACATCAAATCAGCATATTAGAATGATTTCTGGAGGATCACGTGGCACTAAAGACTGAAAATTCAGCTTTGCCAACACATATAGCTGTTTAAAATTAAACAGAAAAAAATGGTTTAAAATTGTAATAATTTTTCTGTTTAGACTGTAAGCCTATAAGCCAAAATTTCAAAATGACCCCAAAAAAGAGTCACTGAGCAATATATAAATAAATTATGTATTTATTGCATAAATGCTTAAAAATGTATTTATTTTTTTAGTATCATAAAAGCAATCAGTGAGGATTTTGGGTAGATCTGATTAAAGCCATATAAAGATAACTGTAAAGATATTTGAAAAGCAGGTTGTTATGAACAAGGCTGTAAAGTCTAAAGGTCCTCTGATTATTTTCTATAGAGATTTAATGTGTCTGAGAGGAAGAGAGAGAAAGAGAGAGGCAGTATGCAAATAGCTTGTAGTAAATGCCTTTTAAAACTAAAAGTCAATTTCTTCCTATGGATAAATAAATAATAGTCTATATCTTAGAAAAAACTGTGCGATGACCACATTCAAAGGTGTACGCGTGTGCCCTCTGTAGGAAACACACTGTAACTCTTTCTAAAACAAATATGTTTGTGTCTGTTGAACATGGTTGGTGTGTTGAAGTGCTGCGACAGAGAGCTGTCTGTCGTGTGAACGGTGCTGTAAAGCAAGTTCATTTAGGCCTACTTCAAGAAACAATGTTTTTAGAGAAGCAGCCGAGTGCTTTCTCTATCAATACTGTTGTATTTTTTCTATTTGTGTTTAAATTTTCTGATTGTAATTTGAGTTGTTGTATTCATAAAAACATCCATCCATCTGAATGCTACTGTATGAAGACTGGCCAGCAGATGGAGACAGTGGCATGTCAAAGATGTCCTGATAATAGAGAATGGAAGAAATGTTGGCTCATGGGTTTGACGCTACAATGTTAAATAAATGTTCAAATCTTTGATACAAATGTTCTTCTGATGTTTTACACCAATTGTCTTTTAGATGTGGGAATGTTACAGGTGGGAGAAAAAGAAAAAAGAAAGAAAGAAAATATAAAAGAATGTAAAATTGTGATTTGAATACCTGGAGAGTCCATTCCATTTTAAAATGGACATTTTAAAGTAAATCTAATCAGAGGTGGACAGCAGTGAAGTATTTTTACTCTGCTTTAAAAGTACTTTTCAAGTGTCTGTACTTGATGCAGTCAACATGGGACTGCACTTCATCCTGCAGCATCTGGACAGACCAGGGACTTACGTGAGGATCCTGTTTGTGGACTTCAGCTCCGCTTTTAACACCATCATCACGGACACCCTTCAGAACAAACTGACACAGCTCTCCGTCCCCACCTCTGTCTGTCAGTGGATCAACAGCTTCCTGACAGACAGGCAGCAGTCAGTAAAGCTTGGTGAATACACATCCAGCACCCGCACCATCAGCACTGGAGCTCCTCAGGGCTGCGTTCTCTCCCCACTTCTCTTCTCCCTCTACACGAATGACTGCACTTCTAAAGACCCCTCTGTCAAGCTCCTGAAGTTGCAGATGGCACTACACTCGTCAGCCTCATCCAGGACGGTGACGAGTCTGCTTACAGACCAGGGGTTGAGGGCTGGCTGTCTGGTGCAGTCTTAACAACCTGGAGCTTAGCAACTCAAAACTGTGGAGGGCAGTCAGGCAGGACTTCAGGGAGAAACCCCCTGCTCTCCCTCCACTCTGCATCATGAACAGCACTGTGACTGCAGTGGGTCATTCAGTTCCTGGGCACCATACAATCTCTCAGGACCTGAGTGGAGGACAAATCACATTGACTCTATTAATGAGAAAGGCCCAGCAGAGGTTATCTTTCTTCGTCAACTGAGGAAGTTCAACCTGCCACAGGAACCTGCTGAAACAGTTCTACTCTGCCATCAGTGAATCCAGTCCTCTGCACTTCAATAACTGTCTGGTTCAGCTCAGCCCCCAATCTGACCTCAGAAGACTGGAGGGTAGTCCGGACTGCTGAGCGAATCATTAGTACAACCCTCCCCACTCTTCAAGAACTGTACTTATCCAAGTGAGCAAAGGAGCTGGTAAAATCACTCTGGACCCCTCATCAGCACACTCCCTCTTTGAACTGTTGCCGTCTGGTCGGCCTTCTGGAGGCTCTGAGCACCAGAACGACCAGACACAGAAACAGTTTCTTCCTCAGGCAATCCATCTCGCAGACACTCGACAATAAACGCAGAACACAAGTCTGTTATTCACTGCACTTCCTTTGTTTGTTTTTTCTCTCCATTTCATATTTGCACATATCAGACCTGTACACACATTTGTCTAATATATTTGCACATATTTGCACATATCAGACCTGTACATACATAATTGTCTATATTATATATTGTGTTTTGCTGTTTTGTACATTGCTTATTTGTATATTTGTTTACTATTCTTTTATTATCTGTGTCCTGTCCTGTTGCTGTCTTTCTATTGCACTGTAGAGCTTCTGTCACTATAACAAATTCCTCGTATGTGCAAGCATACTTGGCCAATAAAGCTCATTCTCATTCTCAATTCTCATTCTCTTCTTCTCTTAATCAGAGTGTTTTTCTTTAGAAAACTTTACTTCACAACATTCCAAAGCATAATGTTTTACATTTTACTGCATTACGTTTCATATTAAATATCATTTCATACTTAATTACATTAGAAATCTAGTACTTTTTACTTTTACTCAAGTAAAAGTCATTCAAATATTTACTTGAGTACAAGAAAGTTCTACATTTTTAATGTTCTTAAGTATTAAAGGTAAAAAAAAAAAACCCCAACAACTTTTATTTATGAATAGTGCAGTAAAAAGTATGATATTATGCTTTGGAATGTAGTGAAGTAAAGGTTTTGCAAAGAAAAACACTGATAAAGAAGAGATAATTTTTAAATTTACTTGAGTAAAGTAAATATACTTCTGAATCTAATGTTATGGAAGTATAAAAAATTGATTGGAAAAGGCATGGCAATTCATTGAAAAACGTGAAAACCTTGTGTTCTGCTGTTTTAGCACAAATAAGCTAGGACAGGAGAAGAAAGTATTTTAAAGGGATAGTTCACCCAAAAATGAAAATTCTGTCATCATTTACTCACCCTCAAGTAGTTCCAAACCTGTATGAATTTCTTTGTTCTGCCGAACACATAGGAAGATACTTTGAAGAAAGTTTGCAAGCAGGCTGTTTTGGGACACCATTGACTTCCATAGTAGGAAAAAAAAAATACTATGGAAGTCAATGTTGCCCCAGAACTGCTCTGTTTCCCACATTCTTCAGAATATCTTCCTTTGTGTTCAGCAGAACAAAGACGTTCATACAGGTTTGGAACTACTTGAGGCTGAGTAAATGCTGACAGAATTTTCATTTTTAGTTGAACTATCCCTTTAATGTAAGAAAATGATACACAACAGCTTTAAAAATAAACGTCTAGTTGTTATCGGTATTTCGTCCACTAGAGGGCATTCTGGGATTTGTATTTGGCTGCATGCGTTATCTGACAAATCTCCAATACCGGAGTACTAGTAAATGTATTTAAACAATTTCATTATTTTGTTTTCCTTTCTTAACCACTATTACATATCCGCCTATGAGTGAACAGAAGTTTTGTTTATATGTTGTTGAAATGTTTTATTCTGCTCAGAATAGGCCTAAATCAGAAAATAAGAAATGAATTCAAGATCAGGGCAAAATTAGAGTGGCTAGAATGCTTTAAAAATCATTATTTTAAGCATAAAATATTTAAAAGAAATATTTATTATCTTGTGGATGTTTACGCTTTCAGATGCTGGCATATATTTAGCTATCACACAACAGAAGCAGACATATGATTACTTCCTCCACGTGAGTGTTGAGAGAGAGAGGATAAAGGATGTAGTGTATCTGGTCATAAAACTTAAATTAGTGCTCTCTGCCTTCTCTTCCTTTTTGCCAACATGCTCTTGAATTAAACCCTTATAGCTGGAACTGCTATGGTAGACAATGTGAGTATTGTGATTTGTTTTAATTCAGACTGAAACAAAAGATGAGTTCTCAGAGCAGAGCAGATTTATTGGGCTTGTTCTGGCTGCTTGCCCCATGCTCACTCTGATCGGTTATTACATCTTCTCAGCCCATGACCTCCTGGGTCATTAAAGACCTCAAAATGGCCACACTGGCCCGCGGCCCATCTTATGTGTTTATTTGTCCATGAAATTACTATATTTAACAAAAGAAGAAACTGCCAAGTTCAACAAACATATTTCAGAATCTGTCTGAAAGAGCCATTTTCTGATGGTTTTATCTTTCTATGATCATGTGAAATGCTTATTGTTTTAAGGAAAGTGATCAGACTCAGTAAAGTCTTACAAAGAGCTTTGTTAAAAACAACTGTGATCTGAAAGACATTTGAGACTAATAACTGGGGATTTCCTCAATAACAACTGTAGCCCAAATACTATATAAATAAATTGTTTTTTAAAATGTCTTTCTTTCTTTCTTTCTTTTTAACAGTGGTTTTAAGCCAGTAAAAACCTTTGTCAAAGTTGTTGTTTTTGATTTTAACACTATAATATATACAGTATATGGCACTAAAGACAGAAGCATTTTTTTTTCTGTGATCTATGCATTCCTCAGATTTTTAAACTTCTTTGGATCAATTAACCATTCTTCTGACCCCCTCCCTTGTTTTTCAAAGATCTTTTCCTCTTTACTGGCTCTACACAAGAGAATCTTTTGCCCCCCTGAGATCCTGTTCAAACACCACACTTTAAAAAAAAAAGTAAATGGTTTCCAAGATCTCAGCACACTAATGAACATACTTTCCCTTGTCAGGCTGTGGATTAAGTCCAGGGTGAACCGTGAGGAAAGAGTTGGCTGTGTAATGATGGATATCAGATGGACTAGGTTAATAGCCATCTGGAACTTTGAAAGCGCGATATGATGATCAGAAATTGAAATGATCTTGTTCGATAATAGACAAGAACAATCACATGAATATTAACATTGACATGTGACCCCTGGATGAGGTGTCCAGTGTTGGGGGAAATTACTTTTAAAAGTAATGCATTACAATATTGTAACTAATTTCTTACTTTTTATGTAATGCATTGAATTACCTTTTCTGCTTTACTTGCAATTGAGATAAATAAATGCATGTTCACATTTTAGTCAACTACTACAGTAACTATCCTGTTTACACAGTGCTCACAACGCTTCTGTACTTACAGCCTAAATCCAGTGCAATTTTTACACAAGAATCAAATCTTCAACTAGACTTTATCTCTGCACTAGTACAATAGACACTTTGTCTAGTGGTGGCTATTGCAATGTTAGTGAACTATTGTGTATTTTGGAAAACAGGGGTTGTTTTGTTCTTTATTCCATTTGTTTTACTTCCTTTTTCTTGTCTCGGGGGAATATATGATACCTGTGAGACCACTCAGGCATATACCTTTTTTAAGGCATTTGCTTCAATTTTGCATTTTATTTATTTATTAAATAGGCAACACTATTTTTATTTATTTATTTATTTTTTGAAAATGAAATACTTTAAATGCAATATTTTATAAAATGAGCTAAAATATGTTGCACTAACATTTTGGAATTAGATATGAAATATCTATACATATTTAATATTGTGATCACACATAGTTCTCATGTAGGCCTAATTTCTTACATTTTGCCTGACTTCTGGTAGCGTAGTCTTAAAATTATGGTTACAAAATGGTTTGAAGATATTTTTGTGCACTGTGCAGTTGATTGTTTCCATGGATGTTAAAAATCATGGAACCACAGATGCCAATAAAGAACTGTTATTTTAGGAGTGTAAAGTAATTTAAGTATTCCTAATTGTGAAAATAGTCTTTTTGCCTTGTAATTAAGCAGCAGACCCACCATGTATAATTCCCAGTTAGTTGAGTTTGCAGAGTCAAGGGATCGTTTTGTGGTTGAATTTGAGCTGTTTTCTCCAACAACACGACCACTCAAATCACAGGTCTGCCATTTTGTCTCTGAAACAAACAAAATCTTGACCCAACCCGACTGAATTCTATTGTACAGGTGCAAGCAAATGTGATACTTACCTATACAGCCTGCTTTCAAAGCTTTACTACATTTGTTTCTCGGTCAGTGGTGGAATGTTGGAGATTTATCCATATTTCAGGCCTTTTTCTTAAATGTATCTTATTGCAGTGAAGAGATGCTTTACTGACATTGAGTTGAATACTGAATTAAAAAGTACTTTAACAATTTTTTTTATTAGCAGGCCTAAAATGGACAAGAGATTCACTTGCCGGGTGCAGTGCTCTGTGCTTAAATTCACAGATCAAAGTGAGGGCTCTCATTGTTCAGCTCACACTACAGCCACAATGTCACCATTCATGCATGCATGTCTTTTAAGCCAAAAGCCTCTCATAACCCAAAGCATTGCTGGGTAAGGAGAGGAGGGTGCATTTGCGCCCCAAACCCTGACCCGGTCAGATCTCTTTGATCGCGGAGCCTGGGTTCCTCGCAAGCATCCTTTGATGGAAAGTCTTAACCGACTCAAAGAAAGTACAGAGGAGAGGCTGTAGTAAAGTGACGTAATTTAATGTGATGATCTGCTTCTGAGGGTCAGAGGTCAAATTGAGGCACACTTTTTTAATACCCCGAAAAACTGGAAGCCTTTGGTGGAAAAGATGATGCAGAGATATATGCATATACTGTATGAAGATACATGTTAAAATTTGAAATCATAGAAGCTGGTTACAGGTGCTGTATAATGTAAAAGGAAGAGGCTAGGATATTCCTAGAGCAAAAGTTTATTCGTCCCTTAAATATTTTTGGGGCTTGGCCTAAAAATTAAGCCCCTTGACCGGACAACTGATCTTTTCTCAGCTGTTTGATGTCTTCCTAAGATGGGACTGTTGCACAATGTCCTTGGGACTTCCAAAGATGTCCAGATTTCACCCTTATTTGGTAACTGTCCTTCTTTTAGAAGAGTGTACCCTTCTATTGCACATTTTAGTGCACAAACATTTACCATTCAAAAGTTTGGGGTCAGCAAGGTTTTTTTTCTCCTTTTTTTTGGTAAGAAATTAATATACTTATTATTAAAAGACTAATACATTGTTAAAAGATTTCTGTTTCAATTAATGCTGTTCTTTTAAATTTTTTATGCATCAGAGGATCCTGAAAGAAATCAGTTTCCATAAAAATATTAAGCAGCATAACTGTTTTCAACATTGATAATGGTAAGAAATGTTTCTCTAGCACCAAATCAAATGATTTCTGATGCATTATATGACAGGAAATGTCATGGTACTGTTGGACAAACTTCAATTCTAGAATCCAGTGGTTTAGGATCTAATTCCGAGCAGCATTTCTGGAATTGTCAGTGGTGCCTTATCAGTTGCTAGTCAACTCCACTTTCATGCTATCCTCCTGTTCTTTGCGCTTCTGAGATTTACCCTGGGGCTATTTTTCCTCCATCATTTCTCTGAGAGAATAAAGAATTACAAGGCAAGAGAAATAATTTGGATGTGGATCAAATAAATCCTCAGCAAAATTTTTTGTAAGACTGGAATCAAATCATTTGCTCCCTATAGGCATCAGTCAGTCCCCTGATTCGCTCCCATTCAACTACAGTCAAACTAACCATGGGAAGTGCTCAGTATGGAGTTTTCTTTTGTTCAGGCAGTTAACGGAGTGTACTGACCTCTTATAATACACATGACTTGTTGAAATGAATTAACAAGAATCTAGCTATTATGATAAGCTCATGCTGATATTTTTAAATACTTTTTGCGACTGCATTATAATGAATATGCACATTTTCCCACTCTTATTTCTTAAATTCAACTACAGAGCTTTTGTAACAATATCAAGCAGATGAAAAAAAGACAAAACAAACCCAGTGTTAAAACAGAAATGAAGATGCTGTATTGAAAATGTACAAAAGCTATACATATGTTGAGTTCTGCAAATGGCATCACAAAAAACCCCCAAAAAGAACTCTGAGAGTTCAGACCTTCAAAATCGCTCTGTCCTTGGTGGAAATTTCTTGTAACAGTACTAAATCAAAGGCAGAAGTCATTTTAGTATGCGCCTGTGGTTCATCACAAGCTCAAGAGGGTGATGAACCTGTTAATTGGGATGCGATCTCCGCTGAGAGCACACAGAGTACTTGCATATTCCTTTTAAGACATCTCAAAGGACGCACGGGTTGACAGGCCTCCGCAGACTGAAGCTCAGAGACGTAATGCTGTCCTTCACTATCACACAGCCGGATCAGATGCAACTACAGAGATCGGCAACTCCTGGAGCGTGCTTCAAGAGAATCCGTCAATATAGATGAAATTGACCATCTTTGAGGAATTGAGCAGAAATTCATTTTCCACCAGTTTTTTATAATACCCCACAGAAGTGACAAGGGGGTACATCAGAGCACTGTGCACACTGAACAAGCTTGTGCATATGCATTACACATAATTTAAAGCATGAAGGATATGGAATAACTATAAACAAAACAGCAAAATGCAATAAAAAATATCCATAAATCTATTAGTATCGCTACATACCAGATTACATAGCATTATATGAGTTTAAAAACATACTTATGTTCTTTTAAGTGAGGCACTTAGTGAATTTCAGTGCACTGTTGAGAAAGGGAAAATCAGACTTATACAAGCCCAATAACCATTGCCCTGATGTACACTAATATGCATTAACATTAACAAACATACATCGAACATATGGCTTGTGAAACATGTCATCTTGAGGTCTTTGCCAGCCTAGTTGCATACAACAGTTGTGTTAGCAAATATCTGATAATGTAATCACTGTTCACCTGAAATTCTGTAAGTTTAACTCGTCAAAAATTGTATTTCAGTGCCTTTGCCCATGAAAAAAAATGCATAAACATGTTTTTCCTCCCCTTAGAGTGTTCTTAAACAGTTCATTGTATTCTGTTTCATTTAATTGTTCAGTGTCTTTACATTAAAAAGCAACCCCTGATTAACTTCTTTAATTCTCAAGCCATCATGTTTAAGAATTTGCTTTCCTCTGCAAGGGCTGTTAACATTGAGCTCATGTCACCAATGGCCATGTTGCCAATACCAGCCGGTATCGAGGCTAGCGTAACAGAGTTACGCGGGGTGGTGAGCCGTGAGGAATTCTGTGAAAGACTCTGCAGAAGGCCCGGACTTAATGTGCCAGACATTAGGCTCGAATGGTCTCCGTCATCCAAAATGGCATCGAAGTCTATTTGAGTGTGCTCGAGGGTTTGAGTGGAGTCCACTGTGCTGGTGACCTGGTTAACCCCAGGAGACGCCATTGTAGACACTGAAGCAACAGGGGCTTGGTTTGCGCATGGAGACATGGGAGAACCATAATCCACTCTACTGTCCAACATATGGATCTCTCCTGAATAGTACATAGTGCCATTCCCACTGGTGTGTTGACCAAAGTCACCTGGTCTCTTTGGGCTAGCTTCTGAGGAGTTGACGTTGGACAGGGAGCAACCATTTTGCTGAATCATTGCTGAACCTGAGTGTTGTCTATTTAAAGGTTTGGGCTCAGATGGAGGTCTGGGCTGTATCAGTCCTCTGCCTACATTTTGAACAGCTGACTGAGTAAGGGGGACATAATTTTGTTGGTTGATGTTATTCGTATGTGAAAAGTTTGATCGGTAATTCTGCATCTCCTGGTTTTGCACCGCTCTCCCATTGGGTGGACCCATGCCGTTGCATGTTAGGCGGTGACTGGAGTTGTAATTGAGGTCCTGCCGATATCCCGGTTGAGGGTTTACTTGCTCGCCGAGATTCTGACACGGATTGGTAACAGATTGTCGATACTGCTGGACAGAGTTCATCCTTTGGGTGGCCCTCTGTAGATAACCCTGTTGAAGGCTAGCCAGATTCTGGCTCATTGGTACAATCTGCTGATTAGTGCCAAAGCCTTGGTAAGAGCCAAAGTTCTGCTTCTGCTGAACCACTGTCAAGTTTCCTCGGAGTTGCTGCTGCTTTGGAAGCCTTGCAGTTGTATCCACAGAACCAGAACTGACCTCGTTCCATTGCACTGGCATGTTGTTCTTGTTCATGCCTTGCGGATTGGCCAATTGCTCTGGACCTGAGCAAACAGGCTCTACCTGGCTTCCGTTGTTGCTTGCCATGCCCATTCGCCGCTGTCCGTAGAACTGTTGTTGGGAGATCATATTACCATGGAAGTCTAGAGCATGACCACCGTTGACAGAAATCCCTGGGTCCTGATTTGAGCTACCATTCTGGGAGTTGAGGTACTGTACCATGTCATCTGGTAGCACCATATCATCTTCATGCTGATCACCTCCATCAGTGGCCATATTCTCCATTAAAATGTTCTCTGAAATACTAGGTGGCCTCTGGCTGAAGGAATGGCGATGCAAGCTGCCATCAGACCAGGTGTTGCTCTGCAAGTTGAAAGTACGTCGATCTATTGCAGGCAGACGTGACAGGGTCATGTTGCTGATGCTGTTGAATCGCTGAACCCTCGGCAAGGAGAGTGGGTCAATAGCTGTACGACGAACAGGATCGCTTGCTCGTCGTGGAAGATTGGCCGGAGTTTCGTGAGGCATCATGCCAGGGGCGCCACAGCCAGTGTCACTGCAGCGTCTTGAGTTGACTACACCTTGGGAATGGTGCATATATGCCGAACTTTCCTGCGAGTCATTGTACAGGGCCATTCTAGTTCTAAGACTCATGCGATCCATGTTGGGCAGAGGTGTTGGTGGCGCACCCCCTGTGGCTGCAGCGTATTTCGCTTTGAGACGGTAGTGTTGAGCCGGCGTGAGATTTAGTAAACTTGTGAGTCCACCTGCACCACCACATTGGCTAGCTTCGCTGGAACGGCGCGACAGATCTGTGGAGATGGGGTCATAGGAGTCTGCTGAGCTGACGTTGTTGTGGCGGACACCAAATTGCGAAGCTTCGCTAGAGCGACGACTGGAGTAGCAGGGTGAAATACCAGAGGACCGACGACTTAGCGTGTATGCTGAGCTCATTGTGCTGGTGGAGCTGTCTCTGCGCTCTTGCAGCTGATTTAGCATTGTCATCTCATACGAAGACAAGTCTCCTAAACGTTGGGTTGGAGGTCCAGGCATCTGACTGCCCATATTTGGAGCCTCCATCAGTGAGTCTAAAGAACAGAGTTATGAGAGTAACGTTACTTTCTCAAAAAGCATAAAGTGGGAACAAAGTAATAAATAAACCCATTTTTTGGCTGCAGTACTCACCAATAGAGGGTATTGGAGGCAGCTTGGTATTTCGGACTTGAGGTGATGCATTCGCCCAGGAGCAGGGGTCTCTTACAGTTTTTAGTTTTTCCTTCTTGATGTTCTCAAGATGTAGTAGTCCTGCCCTGTTTTTACGCAGCTGGAGACCCACTCCTGCAGAAGTACCTGGAGAGCCGGTAGAATCTACTACAGGCGCATCATCTAAAGCACTCAGGTCCCCCAAACTGCCTCCACTGTGCATGGCCATCTCTACTCCACTGTCATTGTTGGTGGCACTGCCAAGTGGCGATGGCTCACTGCTACATGATGACTGACCACCAGGGCTGGACTGATACATCTACAATGAAACAGTAATGAGCAAAGATCAGTTCCACTGATATTTTTGTCACAGAATCTTGGTAAAGTTTGTGGAATTAAATAAGTTGTTCTAAATTGGAATTGTTCTATTGATAGTCTGCAGTAAACTGAATTGATTTTTTTATTAAAGATTTGGACAGCACAACTATACCATACATAACTGAAGTTGGGTTTTTGAAAAAGTACTGATATTGCCATGCTTAAAAAGACATTGCTACAGTGCTCACCTCAGTACAGTCTGTCCATTATTTTCAAAGAGAAGCAAGTTAGTTAAGAGGAAAGGAAAGGGTTAGTATATTAGATGAGGCAATGGTTAGTACATTAGTTTGAACTCTGCATTAAGAGCATTTCACACAGTACAAGATCTGAACATGCTATATCTCTACATGAAGTGATTACTGTAAATAGTGCATATTTTACATGCAAAACGATAAGTCAACAAAAGTAACTAGTCATGCCATTTATTCCTTCATAAAATAGGTTAGACATCATCTTGAACAGGACCAGCAACAACAGGCATTTTTCGCTTCCGTGTTGTTTTTTTGACCACATAAATTCAAACACACACCGCAGTAACAAAAACAAGTTTTTCTTGTGCTGCTTCTCTCCCAATGAAAAAATAACTGGGAACTTGTGGTTACTGTACACTGTAAAACTGCTTTTAGTCAAAAACATTGACAGAACATCTCATCAGCAGTGTAATAATTTATTAAGAACAAAACAGACTATTCTTACCACTGTGTTTTCCGTCTTGATAGATTTGACATGCTGGCAATCCTCCACTCCTCGGGTGGTGCTGTTGGCCTCCCCTGACCCATCTGTTTTTCCACTTGCATGCTTTGTGTGTGCCTCATTTTCTCCATTCCCTTTAGGAGGGTGAGGTTTAGGTGGTGCATCACCACGCTGCTTCTTAGTGACATGTGCTTCTGGACCATGAACGGTCTTCACATGTTTCCTGAGAGAACTGGGGTCTGTATAGCGTTTTGTGCAACCTGGGATCTTACACACATATGGTTTCTGCAAAGGAGTGACAGATAGCTTTCAGAGTGCAATCAAATCTGACTTAAATCAAATCTCTTGGTCTTAGCTTTGAGATGGGAAACAAAATGCACGTAATGAAACGGATGTTGAAAGCTCGAACCTCATTTGAGTGCGTGCGGTTCTGGTGCTTGGCTCGGTCTGAAGCATTGGAAAAAGCCTTGTTACAACCCTCATGCTCACATACATAAGGTTTCTCCCCTGTGTGAGACCTCAAGTGAGTTTTGAGGTTTTCCAGTCGAGAGTAAGCCTTCGAGCAACCTTCAAACTTGACAGAGAGAGTGAGAGAAAAGCAAGCCATTACATCAGCCATCATGAGTCTGAACCTAAAATCAAACAACTTTATGAGTGAATCTCATAAAACCTGTCAAGAACCCTTTTGGGATATATTTCATCCCTAATTTAAAGGTAAAGTACACAATTTGATTTTACCTTAAACACAATGGAACCTTTTTTGGGACCATTCAAATATTTGGCAATATTTTAATGACAACAAAGCATATTTTCTACACAATCCTCATTACCATGAACAAATACTTCTGCTTATAGGGCAATTTTTTTTGCCCCAAAAGAAAATACTTTTTTTTCTTTCTTTTTTTTTGTTTTTTAAATTGTGATAGCTTTGAAAATTTTGCTTGTTCAGACCATGTCATCATCAATTATTATGATCCACCTTCTGTGTTATGGAATCCTTTGCTCTCGTATTCATAAAAGTTAAGCCTCTGCATTAATAATAAGCCACTGGTAAGCAAAAAAGTGCTTATTAAAGTCAAGTGCCTTTTCTTGTATCTTATAGGTCTTGTATATATATATATACTGAAGGTGTGTGGAAACTTCACTAAAATTTAATAAAGACCCATGGCGCCTTCCTCTCCTCAGACTTTAATTATGTCTTCATCCTGTCAATCAGCACACTCAGAAGTTCACTTTTTAATAGGATCTCAAGCAACTAAAATTGACGTTGAGGCTGAAAACGCAAGACAGCAGGGGCTGAAAACGCAAGACATCAGTGTGCCTTCATGATTTACTTATGAGAGTAAAAGTAGCCAAGATGAAATGTGTCCTGTTTAAAATCAGGTGTTCTGTTGAAATAAGAAACAATAAGCCTATTTCTGTACAGCAATTGCTTGCTCTACTTGTGGGTACAGAAATAGATGCGTTTATTCTTGCAATTAAAGGTACAGTAGGTGTTTTAAAACAAGTTTTAAACAGGGAGGGGTGAGGTAATCCATGCATTTTAGAATTAAATGAAGGCCTGATGAGCAGTGGTTCATCACTCACTGTGCACTTATGGGGCTTCTCCCCAGTGTGTCGGCGCACGTGGACCACTAGCATGTACTGTGCCTTGAAAGGCTTCTGCTCTCGCGAGCACTCCTCCCATCGACACACAAACTCCTTCTTCTCCCCATGGATGTGGTCATTACTGATATGCTGCAGGTAGAGAAAAATGACAATATGAAATAAACAACTGTCATAATTCCTTATTCATTTACCCATCATGCAATGAATGTCCAATACCGTTTTTGTAATAAAAAGGTTTTGGTAATATTTTTACTTTTTTTTCTTGTGAAATGCTCACCAAGGCTGCATTTATTTGATCAATAATACAGTAAAAACAAATATTGTGAAATGTAATAGCAATTTAAAATTACTCTTTTCTATTTTAGTATATGTTAAAATTGAATTTATTTCTGCAATTGTAAAGCTGAATTTTCAGCAGGCATTACTCCAGTCTTCAGTGTCACATGATCCTTTAGAAATCATTCTAATATGCTGATTTGGTGATCAAGAAACATTTCTCATTATCAGTGTTAAAACTGTATATACACATATAAAATTATACAAAATAATATAATAACTGTATTCTGTGTACATTGAAAGGTACTTGCTTTGTATTCCTCTAAAGCACCTAAAATATCCCTGAATGAAGTTCTTCAGGGAAGAACTCATGAAATAAAATCAAACACCATGCCATTATTTTGTTTCTTGGGGTATATAATTTAGACTGCAAGCAGAGAGCACAGACTATAGCCTGAGGACTAAAAAGGGTGTGTAGGGAGGAAGTCCAGGCCCTCAGTGTTGGTCTGGTCTCTAAACATCCCTTTGTTTCCACTACTGATTCTTCTTTCTTGTCTTCTCTGGCTGTAATTATACCTTACACTCGCTTTCCAAAACCATTTTATCAGGTTTCTCAGAAATCTGACTAATGACGGACAGCAATCTTGTAATCCCCAACAATTCACTTGCAACTACTTAAGACCATATGTTTGTTTGTGCCTTCAGTTTTAGTCTAGTGTGGGTTTTAGAACATAAAACACATGCTAGACTCAGCTAAGACTGGTTTGGGCTTGTTCTGGAATTGGAGAATGGCAGGAGCCCAATTCCACTGATCCATAACCCCAAAGGATTCCCGAGCTCCAGGTCCAGGTCTCATAAGGAGCCAGACTGGCTCGGCGTGTTCCTGTCAGGGCAGTGAGTCTGACTCTGGGCCCAAGTGTATCTGTCACATTGTGGCTCGCAGATTGTTAATAACGCCCAGCAGAGCGGCTGAGGTGTCAGAGGTGGAGAGGGCCACTCCAGAGCTGCTGGCATGACGACGGATTTACTGCATGGCCTCAGGGAAGGTAAAAGGTCAGAGGGTGCACAGAGACGGGAGCCATACATATGAGAATATATGTGCTCAAGTGAACACGTTCGGCACCTCTGCGGGTATCAACATGCACATTAACCCTACATGTGTCAGTGACAGGAAAGAATCAGTTACAAGTCTGGCTAAAGCTGACAATGAGAAACTTGTCCAACATGTGCAGTGTTTCTAATTATTTACACTTGTTTCTGCTTTAAAAAGGCAGGGAAGCTGTTTGCAATTGGTGTTTGTTTCAGTTTAGTCACAATGACTATTTCAAGACAATAGCTGTTCCAAAACCTAGTGAGCTGCCTAGCTAGATAGCATTTAAGGCTGTCACATGCACACCCCAACACAAAGGCTCTTTCCCAAGGAAATAATTAATTAAGATGATTTCTACGATTATTCTAAAATACATGCACTATTTAGTCCAAAATTTAAAAAGTACAAAAAAATAACATCAGTGAATGAAAATAATCTAAGCTAAAAGACAAGCTGTAAAAATACTAATTTCTGATTAAATACTAACATTTTTGTTAAAACATCTAAATCTAATTGATAAAAATACTTTACTACAAAATTTGTTTGTGGTATGTATTTTTATGCTTTTTAGATTTTAAACTGTTGCTTTAGCAACATGCTAATCCAAAGCTCTGTTTGTTCTATCATTCAAAAGTTTGGTGTAAGTACGATTGTTTTAAAGCAATTAATACTTGAATTAAGCAAGAATCCATTAAACTGATCAAAAGTGACAGTGAAGACAGTAAAGAATCATGTGACACTGAAGTTTTACATTACATTTTAAAATATAATAAAACTGAAAGCAGGTATTTTAAATTGTAAACCTGCTTCACAATGTCACTGTTTTTACTGTATTTTTGATCCAATAAATACAGCCGTGGTGAGCATAAGAGACTTTCAAAAACAAAAATCTTACTGACACCAAACCTTTGAACGACAGTGCATGTAGAGATACCACTGAGGTTCCATATCAATTATAAATGCTATATAAATTGGGAGGAGACAGCAATGTCAGCTCACATGTAGTGTTGCTTTCGTCAACGGAAATTATGACTAAATATCGTCGTCAACGAACCTTTATCACGTGACGAAAACGAGACGAGATGCAACGTAAATGCTGGTCATGTGACGATGACTATAATTAAATGTATAATGCAATATTGTTGAGGAATAAAAACGAGACTAAATGTGGTTTACCAAATAAAAACTATGCTAAAATGTCTCTTCATTTTCGTTGACCAAAACGAGACGAAACGAAATGTTATAACGTTATTTCGTCTTGTTTAGTTGCGTTATTATTATTATTATTATTTTGCAGTATTTCTGTTTCCTGTGTCTCAGACGCAGGCGACTTCACCTCCTCAAGCCCCACTCGCGGCATTATTTAGAAGACGACAACAAACAAAGTACCGATGGCCGGCCGGCCAGCCAGCCGGGGTTTGTCTTTGGGAGAAAATGTATACGTGTGTACTTCTAACATGTCTGGTTGGTAAAATAAATATTGTAAATTCAAATCAGAGCGTCTTCTGTGTCTGGAATGGATGTATTCTTGAGTCTATAAGGTAACAATAAGATAATAAGATAACCTTGTTTGAAATGGGTTTGGCTAAAAGAAAATTTTGGTTTCGTCTATACTACTAGGTATTTATACTATATTGACTGGGTTAAATAGAATTGCATTACTAAAAAGAGACTAAAATACAATTTTCATTGACTAAGAAACTAGACTAAATGTCATCAGCTTTCGTCGACTAAAACTAGACGAAAATAGTCATGGATAATTCTGATTAAAATAAGACTAAAATGCTCAAACTTTTAGTTGACAAACTTGACTAGACTAAAAAGAGTATGAACGTGACTAACTAATAAAAACTAAAATGACAGCTTCACACAAAGACTAGACTAAAACTAAAATTAAAACAGGCCGCCAAAAACAACACTACTCACATGGTTTTGAAAAAGAGCCCTTGCATCATGGAGATGATCATTGCTTAAAGTTAGGAGACATTTTATAACAAAGGAGAAACAAATAGTGACTGACATGAACTAGCTGGTCCTGGGTGTCGTACTCTTTGGAACACCCTTCCCAGTGGCAGTTGGTCTCATACACGGCCTCAGGCTCTTGCTTGCATTCATCCTTGTCAAGTTCCTCTCGTGACTCCATGTGATCCTGTAAAGGAAACAGTACTGGTAAATTTTATTTGCACATCTTATGTCATACATATCAGTCAAGAAAAAAATTGTGTTGCTTTTTAGCTTGTGAGACTGAATGGAGTTAAATACAACTGATAAATAGTAAGATTCATATTGAGATCTCTGACTTCTGATTACAGACTTTGTTATCTTGGCAAGTCTGAGATATAGTTGTTTGACACTCTAGAAGAGACACACTAATCTCACTGTGGTTTAGTGAAAAATGTAGCTATTAAAAAAGAGATCTCGTTAGTGTTTTTTTTATTTCTTATGGGAGTTGATCCTGGTCTTGAGTAATTGAGAATCATATGGGAACTATTGTTGGCGGTCAGGTCGATTTCCAGCACAATATTGCAACCCTCGTTTCTCTTAAGGTCTGGGAATGTTAAGAATGCTTTTGAGCTTTAATGAACTTAAAATTTAAACGGTTCAAAACCCCTCAAATGTGGTGAGAGAACGGAATGCTTCACGGCCACATCTAATGTCACCTCCCACAGGCTAATTTGGGTGATATCCAGTCAAAGTCAAGGGTATGTTTACCAGCGAGCGCTGCGTTGTTAAAAGCACTAAAGCAACAACTGATAATAGTTTCTTTGAAACCATTCAGAGTTTGGTTTCTATCATTCCAAGTGTGGAAAATCAACCTCAAATATGAAGGGCTTTGAAAGAGGTCCATGCTGACTACAGCATGTTTATATCCGTCCCACTACTGTGTGCTCATCAATTCACATCTGCCCCAATCATACTCTGCACCTCTCCTCATGTATCATATCAACACACTGTCACAGAACTGGAAATGAGTCGAAAATTGGGCATAAGAGAGACTTAAAATAGAAAATAAGAGATTAACAGATATGTATGTATGTCACTCACGTCAAAGGCTAAGCATTAACGATAACCTGTACTTAGTAACTAAGCCACTCTCGTGGTTGAAAAAAAAAAACATTCTTTTGTTAATTTGTTTGTTCTCTTAGTGTAAATAAGAGAAAAAGTACTGTATGTTGGTTTTCTGGTCGTAGTTGTTACCACATTAAGCTACGTTTTAGATTGTGATTTTAGATGATACAGAACATATAGCGAAGCATGATAAAAATAAGTGCTGTAGAGAAATGTTTTTGAGATGATTTTCCGGTGATCAAACTGTCATGATAAATACTATTACATGAAAATACTATTGATAATAGAATCATAAATATCTTACTGGCCTTTGCGCAGTGCATGCAATAAACTGCAGTAGACTACAGAGCCCGTGTTTAATGTGCTCTGCCGCTTCAGTAATGTTTGTTACATGAATGCCCCCTACTGATCATGTCTTCCCTGTGTTAGAGCATTCCCTGTGGAACTGCGTGCCACATTGTGGTCACACGTGATCCTTTACCTCTAAGTGTGCATGTTCATTGGCCACATCTGTATATATAGCCATCTGGGGCTTTATGAAGTTACGACAGATGCCCATCCATTGACTTCTGTTATTTTAGTATTATTTATATACTATTTCAGCATTTATTAATATTTTGACTTAGCTTTTATTTTTATATTTTCAGTTTTTATTTTTTATATTTCTATTTAGCTTTTTTTTTTTAATTAAATTTTAGTAATTTTAGTACTAATTTATCTTGGTTAGTTGCCAATTAACTTTTATTTAAATTTATTTTTTAAATATTTTATTTTATTTATTTATTTATTTTTAAATCTGATAATTTTTTTTAGCTTATTTCAATGAACAAATTTTATAATATCTTGAACAATAACAACACTGGTCAGAAATGCAATGTTATCTCAATGATTCATTGAAAAAAATGACTCAATTTGTTCATGGGACACACATTGCTACTTTTCTGATGAATGCGCTATGGACATTTTAAATTTAGGTGTGTTCTCACACATACAGTGCTGCTCACTAATATTGGCACCCTTGGTAAATATGAGCAAAGGTGGCTGTAAAAATAAATCTGCATTGTTTATCCTTTTGATCTTTCATTAAAAAATTTACAAAATTCAAACCTTTCATTGAAGTAAAACAATGGAAAGTGGGGGAAACTCACATTATGACATAAATGTTTTTCTCTAGTTCACATTAGGCACAGTTATTGGCACTGGATTATTGCAATGTCCTTTTCCCTAGATAACAGCTCTCAGTTTTCTCCTATAATGCCCGATGAGACATCAGAGACAATTCCTTCATACAGAATCTCTCCAGATCCTTCAGAATACCAGCTCCATGTTAATGCTTCTTCTCTTTAGTTCACCTCACTCATTTTCTATAGGGTTCAGGTCAGGGAACTGAGACAGCCATTGCAGAAGCTTCATTTTGTACTCAGTGACACATTTTTGTGTTGATTTTGATGTTTGTTTTGGATCATTGTCTTGATGGAAGATCTAAACATGGTCCATTATAAGATTTCTAACAGAGGCAGTCAGGTTTAGATTTTTTTATCTGTTGGTATTTGATAGAATCCATGATGCCATGCATCTGAACAAGATGTCCAGGACCTCCGGCAGAAAACAGGCCGACAACATTAAAGATCCAGCAGTATATTTAAATGTGGACATGGGGTACTTTTTATCCCTGTTTGCACCAAACCCATCTGGTGGGTTTGCTGCCAAAAAGTTCTTTTTTAGTTTCATCTGACAATAGAGGCCCGTGCCATTTGAAGTTCCAGTCCTTTCTGACAACTGAATATGCTGGAGTTTGTTTTTGGATGAGCCAGGAGTTTTTTTCTTGAAACCCATTTGAACAACATGTGGTGATGTAGGGGCTGTTTGATATATTTTTTAGGCTTTCTGACCCCAAGACTAATCTCTGCAATTCTCCAGCTGCGATCCTTGGAGAGTCTTTGGCCACTCAAACTCTCCTCTTCAGCGTGTATTACGACGATATAGACACACGTCATCTTCCAGGCAGATTTATAACATCTTTAGTTGATTGGAGCCTCTTAATTATTGCCCTGATGGTGTAAATGGGGATTTTCAATGCTTTAGCTCTTTTCTTACAGCCGCTTTCTATTTTGTGAAGCTCAACAATCTTGTTCTGTACGTCAGAACTATATTCTTTGGTTTTACTCCTTGTGATGGATGATTAAGGGAATTTGAACTTTATGTTCCTCATATTTATAATCCTGTGGATCAGGAAGTCATGGCTGGACAATTTCATGTTCATAATCACCCTGGTGCGCTAAAAAAATGTAAATATGAATAGGAATATACTTCAGGGATATTTTACTCATAAGAATGTCTAGGGGTGCCAATAATGGTAGCTAACATGCATTGGAGAAAAACATTTATTTCATAATGTGAGTTTCCTCCCACTTTAAATTGTTTTACTTCAATGAACGTTTAGAATTTTGTACATTTTTTTAATGAAAGATCAAAAAGATAAATGATGCAGATTTATTTTCACAGCTGCCTTTGCTCATATTTACCAAGGGTGCCAATATTAATGAGCAGCACTGTAGCTATCGTACGACTATATAATTTTATGATTTTTCTAGGTATAGAGTAAAAATCATACAGACCATTTCTATGACACTTTAATGGTTCTTTTGAGTCCATTTTGAAGCTTAAAAACCTTAACGTGACCTAAAGTGACAGTAAATAAGATTCCACAAACCTGAGAACCAGGTGAGATGGGGTGGGGTCCATCTGCTTCAGTCTTCACCTTTGACCTCTTAAAGATCATAGGGTTGACCGTGCTGCTGACAGCCGGGTCTCCACCAGCATTCTGCAAGAGAACAAGGGAAGAGACATTGGAGCCACCATGTCGACGGTTTGGCTGGTGGCATGAGTGGTGATTTCACGCCTACAAAGGCACTATGCTCCAGATGCCATATTTCACAAAGCAACTCGCCGCAGAGACTAAACAGTTTAGACTGCACTATGAGCATCTGTCAGATGGAAATATGAAAAGGAAGAAATTATTACGCCCAGAGAGCAGCTACAGACTTTGATCCTCAGATGGATTCATAATTCAACAGACAGTCTCTCTGAACACACAGGCTCTGCGTTGAAGTGGTGCCTTTCCTCCCAACCACTACAGTATGGCAGAGGCCCATGTTTTCTATAACGCAATAACCCTGACATGGTTTGCTCAAAATTGTGGGAAATGTGTTTCTCATAACTATAGTGTGTCTATGTGTTTTGGAGATCAGCAATAAAGCCGGAATGAAAACTGATTTGGTGAGTGTCTGGACCGACTGAGAGTAGGTCAGAGGAAGTTTATATTCTAGATGGCCACTCTGTTTACATGGGAGTGACAGCAGCTCTTGGTCAATGAGCATTACACAGACTTCTATAAAAGCGGAGTTGGGGAAAAATGGGGATGAATGAAAAGATCAGTTCAGATTAGCATGAATTTTTAGGATTGTTTATGCTGGTTAGTGCTGTTGGACCACTATAGCCAAGCTATTCATCTTTGCCACCATTTAACACTTATTCTTTAAAAAAAACAAAAAAACAATTCAATCTTTAGAAAATCTCAACATGAATACAGAATTTAATTTTGAATTTATTTTGAAAAACTAGTATAAAATTATAATTTTGGCAATTATTGGCCATAACATGAAAATAATAAGTCTATCTGTATCAGAAAGAATTATTATTTATTTACGCATCCTTAAACATTATACAATACTGTTCAAATGTATGGGGATAGTATGTTTTTTGAATGTTTTTGAAAGGTGTTTCTTATGTTCACCAAGGTTGCATTTATTTGATCGAAAATACAGTCAAAACAGTAATACTGTGAAATTATTACTGTTTTCGATGTCAATATATTTTAAAATGTCATTTATTCCTGTGATGGCAAAGTTGTATTTTACTCCAGTTTTAAAGGTCATAGGATCCTTCAGAAATCATTCTAATATGCTGATTTGGTGCTCAAGAAACTTATTATTATTATTAATAATAACAATTACTATTTTCAATATTGAAAACAGTTGTGCTGCTTAATTTTGTTGTGAAACAATATGCATGTTCAATTTCTTTGCATGATTACTGCCAATTTTAATCAATTTAATACATCCCTGCTAAATAAAAATATTAATTTCTTTAAAACAATCAAACAAACAAACATTGTAATATGTTCTAATATGCTGATTTGGTGCTCAAGAAACTTACTAATTATTATGATTACTATTATGGATAAGATTATTATCAATGTCGAAAACAGTTGTGCTGCTTAATACTGTTGTGAAACAACATGCATGTTCAGTTTCTTTGTGTGATTACTGCCTCTTTTAATCAATTTAATGCATCCTTGCTAAATAAAAAATATTAATTTCCTTCAAACAAACAAACTTATACTTTAAACTTAAATAATAAACTATTTTATACAATTTCCAGGTTTCTCAATACCTTAGGAACCTTGAGTCTAGATGTATATGTATAGAAGCATGTATAGAAACCATAAATCTCAGTGAAATCACCTGGCTGGACTCTGTGTTTGTGTCGGCGCTGTTGCTGTTGGTCAGAGCAGCTGCTGCCACCAGTGTCTGTCTGGTGCTGAGGGATGGAGAAGGCTGTAGGAGAGGGGGAGTGTGTCCAAATGCATTTAGACCTCTCTGTTGGGACAGCAGCTGGTGGTATGCAACCGGTGTGATAGGATGTGGGAACGTAAAGGAGGGACTGAGACGTGAAGAAGGAAAAAAAGTCACATTTTGTGTTAGTTCAAACAATGGGCAACCTGCAAAAACATTTACAAGAAAAATCAACACAGATGGGAGATTCCTGTACCTGATGGCCCCGACGGAGAGGTGGCCGTAAGAGCTGCTGGCAGCCGAGCTGGAGCGGGAGTTATTGATGTAGGCCACCAGAGAGTTGGGCGAGGTGCGGATCATGGTCTGCAGGTCGATGCTGGCATCCGAGACTGGAGAGATGGACAGCGCTCGCTTCCTGCTCACCCTCGGCGTCAGTCTGGGACTGGGGAAACGGGACACTGCAGAGAAAAGACACTTTTTTTCACTCTCACCTTAAAAAAGTCTGTGTGGGACATTCAATTCTCTTAATCTCCAGCATCACTATTATGCTGGCTTGCATACAACTTGCTATGAATAATTTATCAGTTTATCATACCAAATCACCCAATAGGTTGTTCAGCAGAATGCCAAACAGATACTGTTTAACAACATTGATCTGAAAGTAAAATAAGGCAAATAAGCAAGCAAATAAAGTGTAGAATGCTGAAAAGTCTATATTTTACTTAGAGATTTGAGTAAGATGCTTTAGTAAAGACCCAAGAATAATAATAATATTAAAGTTTTTGTTCTGTATTTTTTTTTTGTTGATAAAAATACCGGAAAATCAGTAATATATAGAAAATTTATTCACAACCACTTGAAATAAAAGAGTTCAATGTTCTATGCAGACATATAAATTTATTGAAACTAAGTTACAAATGATCACAACCATATCTACATTCACACCTGCTAATTTTAGGGGTTAAAAAGGGTAAAAATGACAAAATTACCTCCCCAAAAATATCACATTATGACACTTTGGAGGCATCTTGACTAACCTTTTAAAAGGAAATCTTAAACTTCCAAAAAATATATAAACTGTAGAACTGAACTTATGCAGTTCAATTTCAAGTGAGTGTCTATTCAAAGGCCATGTTTCCATGCATGTG